>JAJJMA010301583.1:0-20729 GCA_023529015.1 Papaver nudicaule | reverse complement strand
AATGTGCTAATTCTGTTGATATAAAAGGGGTTTTCCATTGCCTATTCTCCTTTTAAAATTGTCATCATCCCCCCTCTTTTTTTTTTTAAAATCAGTCGTGATGGCATCTCTGGATGGCTTGTGGGTATTAGCCCTTCCCGCTACCCCTGGCGCGCTAGAACGTGCAAATCTTGAGAAAGAGAAGAAGCGCTTGTGTGGTATCCTTTTGGAAACCAAGGGTTTACTTCAATTGCATGAACAACGATGTAAGAGCATCCGGGTGGCTTTGTCGGAGCAATGCGAGACTATGGAATTGATTCGACGTGCAGGCGTGGATTCGATTTTGCGAGGCAAGGCGCGCCATCGCTATAATGAGCTCGTGCAACAACTTTCTAAAGAGGAGGATTATGCTGGGTATGCGAGGGATTCCGTTGATTTTGTTACTCAGCGTGTTACTGAATGTGAAACCGAGCTAGCTAAACTGGTTAATGTTTAAAATATACTGTAATGCCTCTTTCAATTGTGAAAGCGCGCTTTCTTGTAGTTGGCTGATTTCCTTTAAATTGATTTTCTTCATGTTTGTTTAAAAGAGACGAAGTTTACTACATACGCCTTTGTCTGTGTTAATGATTTTTTGAAAAGCTCCTCGTTTATGTGCCTCGTAGGCTAAATCTCTTTTACTGGTAGGGCGCGTGTTGATCGATCCTCCGAGTATGTTCTAGTTTATGTGCCTTGTGGGCTAAATCTCTTTTACTGGTAGGGCGCGTGTTGAGCGCTCCTCCAAGTATGTTCTTATTTATGTGCCTTGTGGGCTCTCTTTTACTGGTAAGGCGCGTGTTGAGCGATCCTCCGAGTATGTTCTTATTTATGTGCCTCGTGGGCTAAATCTCTTTTACTGGTAGGGCGCGTTGTTAGGCGGCCCGCCGAGCATGTTCTTGTTTATGCGCCTCGTGGGCTGAAACTCTTTTACTGGTAGGGCGCGTGTTGAGCGATCCTACGAGTATGTTCTTATTTATGTGCCTTGTGGGCTAAACCTCTTTTACTGGTAGGGCGCGTGTTGAGCGACCCTCCGAGTATGTTCTTATTTATGTGCCTCGTGGGCTAAATCTCTTTTACTGGTAGGACGCGTGTTAGGCTTTCCTCCGAGCATGTTTCTGTAGCTTGATAGATAGTAGTATATTAATCAGCTGGTATAACGCCTGTCTTAGAGTGGTCGCGTATCAGGCGTACCACCGAGCGTGTTCCAAGTAGGAAGCGTGTTCAGTGCGCTCCTGAGGCAGCGTGTTCAGTGCGCTCCTTATGGGTTTTCGGGGCCCAATCGACCAGGGTGATCAGTGCCCTTGTGTTAAATCGATTTTGTTATAAAAGGAAGCGTGTTCAGTGCGCTCCTTAGGTGGTCGTGTTTGACACATCCTTTTGGGTTTTCGGTGCCCATGAAATAAAGACTGATTGAAAGAAAGAGTACATATTTCTCTTATTATTATATATATGTTTTGGTTTGCATAAATAAACGAGCAGAGATTAATAGTAATGGGGGGTAGAAGTTATCGCCAGCGTCCCCTGGCCCTATCCTCTTATGCATAATATAATTTAATCCATTTGCCATTAATCGGGGTATCGATTTTCTCGCCGCTCATGTGATTGAGGTAATAGTAACCGCTTTCTGCAACCTTTCGCACAATGTATGGCCCGCGCCAATTTGCTGCGAACTTCCCTGCTTTGGCTTTCCTTTGCACGTGCTTCGCGATTTTTAGTACAATATCCCCCACTTCGAAGGAGCGAGGTATTACCTTTTTGTTGTAGTGGCGCGCCTTAGTGTCTCTGTAAATTTCGGCAAATCTTTCCGCCCTCGCCCTTCTTTCTGCGAGTGCATCGAGGTGCGCGATTCGGCTTACATCATCGGGTTCTGCGTGGCTAGCCATCGCTACCCTGGCTGACGGCACCGCTACTTCCGCTGGTAGGACGGCATCCTCTCCATATACCAAGGAGTAAGGAGATACTCCTGTTGAGCTCCGCTTGGAGATCCTATAAGCCCACAGAGCCAAAGGTAATTGCTCATGCCAGCTCCTGTGATGGTCGTGGACAGTTTTGCTCAGGATTTTGAGCAGCGTTTTGTTGGTGGATTCCGCCAATCCGTTTCCTTGCGGGTAATATTCAGTTGACGCGTGTTGCTTTATATGGTATTTAGCCAACAAATCCGCCACCTTCTGATTGATGAACGAAGTGCCGTTGTCTGAGCGAATGATCATTGGCGCGCCGAAACGACAAATGATGTATTCTTTGATAAACGCGGCGATGGTTTCTCCTTCATAGTTTTGTAGAGGCGCCGCCTCTACCCACTTGGTCGAGTATTCTGTAGCCGTGATTATATATTTGTGCCTCCCAGAAGATAGATGGCTTATAAGGCCAATCAAATCCAGACCCCAGCTGTGAAAAGGCCATGGGGCAACTACGCTATGTAATTCTTTGTGTGGCGCTTGAATGATGTTTCCGTGAAGTTGGCAAATATCGCATTTCCTCACAAAATCTGCCGTGTCTGCCTCCATGGTGGGCCAATAGTATCCACCGTCGTGAACATGTATGAATAATTTTCGTTTTCCTTGATGTTCCATCTCGTGCGCTTTGGTCATTACCGTTCGCGCTTCTTCATTATTTAGGCATCTTAGGGCGCCGTTATTAAAACTTCGTCGGTACAATACTCCTTCACTCATGAAGAAACGCGTTGCTTTCTTCTTAATTACTAAGGCTTCTACCTCGTCACCCGGGAGTGATCCGTTCTTTATATAATTTATGTAGGGCTGCCTCCAGTCCAACTCTTCGATTGTGCATACTTTCGCTGGTTGCGGCGGCGCTTGGCATTCCATACAATTGTTTTGTAGAGTCGCGGCTTGTGCTGCCATCTCAGGCCAGTAATACCCTTGCCTTTGTATCCTCCTGTACAGTGGAACCACTCCTGAGTGTCCGTAAGTTTCCTGATGGACTTTGTCCAAGAGGTTTGTCGCTTCTTGATTCCCTATGCACCGTGCCAGAGCTCCCCCTGCCATTCGGTAGTACAGCTGCCCCTTGATGACCACGAAAGATCTCAACTTTTTGAATAACATCGATATGTCTTCCTTTGGCTTACTGAGTTCTCTCATGACTCCCTTTCTCCAATCGTTTTCTTCTTCAAATTTCATCTCTCGTAACCACGTGCTAGGCAGCTCTTGCTTGTATATAGTAATCGATCCTTCGTCTTTGCCGTTCAAATTGATTTTCGCCGCCAGCGTTGCCAAAGCATCGGCGTGTCTGTTCATGGTTCTTCCAGTGTGCCCTAATTTTATTTGGGCGAACTTGGCCATCTGCTCCTGTATCTCCGCGCGATAGGGTGCTAGCCGTTCTTCTTTGACTTGGAACTCCCCTCCCGCTTGGCTCATGACCAATTTTGAATCACCGTGTACGTGAAGTCGCTGGAGTTTCATTTGTTCCGCCAATTTGAGTCCTATTAGGAATGCCTCGTACTCGGCCATGTTGTTGCTACAAGCGAAGTCTAATTTGAAAGCGAACGATAATAGCTCCTTTTCCGGTGTTTCGAACACAATACTTGCTCCCCCGTACGTCCCGTACGACGATCCATCAAAATACATGTCCCATGTGCCTTCTTCTTCTAGTTCTGCTACTTCTCCGGGGATGTCCTCGTAAATATCAGTCTCGTCGCTTCCGGGGAACGCGGCTAAAAGATCTGCGATTGCTTGACCCCTGACGCCTCGCGGTCTTTGGTAACATAACCCGAACTCCGACAGCTGGAGGGACCATCGCGCAGTTCGTCCAGTTAAGTATGGGCGTTCGGCCATGTAAACCATGGGATTTGCCGCGGCAACCACTACCGTTTGGTGTGCCAAAAGGTATGGCCTTAACTTTTGAGCTGCATAAATAAGAGCTAGGCAGGCTTGCTCTATGCGGGGATACCTCAACTCGGCATTCTTCAGCAAGCGACTTACGTAATATATAGGGAAAAGCTGGTCATTCCCCAAATCTTGAGCGAGGAGCGCTCCTATCGCTTCAGTTGTGTATGCTAGATAGAGATGTAGCCGCTTGCCAGGTATTGGTGGGCGAAGGACCCGTGGGGAAGTCAAACATCGTTTTATGTTGTCGAAGGCGGTCCGTTGGACATCCCCCCATTGGAATGAGCACCCTTTCTTTAGCAATGGGGTAAAAGCGGCCATCATTTGAGCGAGGCCTGGTATGAACCGCCTAATATAAGATATTTTCCCTAAAAAACTCTGGAGTTCCTGTATGTTCGAGGGGCTGTCCATACTGAGTATTGCCTGTGCCTTCCCTGGATCCACTTGGATTCCCGTGCTGGTAACTACGAAACCCAAGAACTTGCCCGACGTGACCCCAAAAGCACATTTTAGGGGATTCATCTTAAGTTTGTATTGTCTGCAGCGCTCGAATACCGTTCGTAGATGGTCGATGTGGTCTTCCCTCTTCCGGGATTTGACCACAATGTCGTCGACATATACTTCAACTTGCCTGTGAATCAAATCATGAAAAATAGAAACCATGGCGCGCTGATAAGTTGCTCCCGCGTTCTTCAGCCCAAAAGGCATTACCTCGTAATAGAAACATCCGAATGGTGTTTGGAATGCCGTCTTGTGTGCGTCGACAGTGTCCATTCTAATATGGTTGTAGCCACTGTAACCATCCATAAATGAAAACATTTGGTGGTTACTAGTCACGTCCACTAGCATGTCGATATTTGGTACGGGGAACTCGTCCTTCGGACATGCTCTGTTCAAATCTCTGTAGTCCACGCAGCAGCGGATTTTTCCATTTTTCTTTATTACTGGTATGATGTTAGCTAGCCATGGCGCGTTCTTTATGGGTTTGATGAATTTTGCCGCCACTAACCGCTCGATTTCTTCCTTTATTGCCAGCGCCACATCCTTATGGAAAGTACGACTTCTCTGTTTTACGGGGCGCTCGTAAGGGAGGACGTCTAGAGAATGCGCAACTAACTCCGCGTCCAAACCTGACATCTCGCTGTATGTATAGGCAAAAACGTCTCTATACTCCTTTAATAATTCGATCATTCTTCTCCGCTCTTCCTTTCCGAGGGACGCGCTGATTTTGATTAATCTTTCTTCTTTATCACCAATGTCTACTTCTTCTACCTCGTCTAACGAAGGTATCTCTGTGGGTTCTTCCACTGGTAGCGACTCCGCCATCACTTCTTCTTCCTCATCGGGAGATGGTGTCACCTGGCTTGTAGAAGCTTCACATAATTGCTCGGGTGGCAGCATCTCCGCTGATTGCTATAATCTGTAAATGTGCCCTCCGCTTTGAGTGGTGAAGCGGTGGAAACGAGATTCTGACCCTATCTTTGGCCTTTTGTTACCTGCTGGCGCCCCTAATCTCTCGGCGCTAAATACAGAAATCTTCTCTTCAACCTTCCTTTTTTCTTTAGGTATCTCCAAACGAGCGGGATCGAAGACCGAAACTTTATTCTTCTCTTCCCACTTTGGTAGAGGGATCGTTCGGAAAGGCCTATTACAGCCGTTTCTGCCTGCCCTGCTGGCTGATAAAAAACTGCTTCCGCCATGTATGCTTCCTCGGGACCAAAAGGGTTGTTCGTGGCTGGTACTCTGTATTCCCTTCCCCCGATGCTAGTCTTGATGCATTGATGATAGGTGGATGCCACGACATGGTGATCGCGTATCCATCCGCGCCCAAGAAGCAGGTGAAACGAAGTGTGATTGTCTAATACATGAAAAGGCACGGATGCTTTGATCGGCCCGATGGACACAACAAGGCATATTACCCCGATTGCCTCTTGGGTATGACCTCCGAAGCCGCGTACCACTGTTTTTCGTTCTCTGATATCTTCTCTGGATATTCCCAGTAAGTCCAGAGTATGTACTGAGACAAGGTTCAGTGACGCCCCTCCATCAATGAATACTCTTCTTAATTGCTGCTTATTGACCGTTGCAGTGAGGTACAAGGGGCGCAGGTGCTCTCCGGGGATGCATATATCGCTATCATCAAAAGTAATCCTTCCCCTTGATAGCGCCTGGTGGCCTGCCGCTATGGCAGCGATTGCTTGGGACGCCTCCCTGATCTGGTCTTCGCTGAACCCGAGGGAGTCGAAGAACTGCTGTGCGATGACAGTTTTAGAAAACTGAAAAGCGACATTATTGGTCCCCTCGAAATCCTGTCTCCCACCGGACAACTCGCACGCCTCCTCATTGGATTCCTCCCATGTTGTCCACCCCTCGTCCCTAGGGTCATGGGAAATCATCATAACGTTGTGGTTGGGTAGAGGATCCTTATCTATTCGTTGTCGTCCGAGGTCTATCTCCCCGGCCCTCTCTTTCTTCCAAAACGCATTTCGTACCCCATAACAATCAAGGGTCGGGTGGTTTACCCTCCTATGAAAGTGGCAGTACCGTTCATGAGCTTTGTTGACTGTATTTATGTCTACGACAGCGGGTAGTAAGTTAATTTCTCCATTAGCGGCCCATTGATCGACGAGATTCTCGATTTGCTCTTTTGTGCAAGGTATGGGCGCTGGGATAGGACGTTGACTGTTAGAATTATTTCCACTTCGTGCTCCCTGTGGTGCGGCGCCTTGATATGGCTGGAAAGGCGCTTGTCGCTTACTTCCCGGAGCGGGTCCACTGCTAGTAATCGCCGCGCTTAATGAGTTGACGGAGTTGTACCATGTCTGCTCCATCTTCGCCTGCTGAAAGATCCCAAGGCAATCTGATAACCGCGCCGCGGCCTCTTCCAGCTCTACAAAGGTTTGGAATTGGAAATTGGACAAGGCGAAGCGTAAGGTGGCGGTCATTTTCCCGACGCAGATCTCAACCAGCCTGTCTTCTGGTACCTCTTCACTTAACTCGAGTGCGTGGCTCCGGAATCTCGTGATGTATTTCAAAGGATCTTCATCGACTCCCATAGTTGTTCGTGCTAAATCAACCGACGTCACTCGCCTTTTAGCGGAGAAAAACTTTTTGAGAAATAGGCGCGCCATCTCCTCCCATGTTGCTATACTTCCTGGTTTCAAATTGTCGTACCATGTGTATGCGACGTCGGACAACGATTTCGAAAACTCTTTCAAGCATAGATTTCCGTCCTTTGCGTGCTGATTCATCGCCGAGAGGAAGCGGCCCACGTGCTCTCTAGCGTTCCCCTGCCCTGTGTACACCTTGAATTTGGGCGACGTATAGTCATGCGGGAACTTGTAAGCAACCACCTCTTTCGTATAAGGGGGGTCCAGAGAACTATACCCGTGGTCTTGCTTTGCCACTCGGTAATGCTCTTCAATATACCTGGCTAGGTCCTCCTCCGAGATTTTCCCAATTAGTGCGCTTGGTCCCTCTTCCTCTTGCTGAAAGCCCTTGGTGGACGTAAGTTTGGTCCTTCCGGCAGCTGTTCCGGCCAAATTTGGCTCATCAAAAGTTCCGGCGATCGGTCCGACATCTTCTTGCAAAGACGCGCCCTCCTTCTGTTTAATTAGCGTCATCAAATGCTGTTGCTTTTTCACCTGTGCTGCGAATTCTTGTCTCATCTCGTCCAAACTCGTGCCCTCTGCGTTACTGGCGGCGAGTGGTGTAATTTCTTTGCCCCCCTGCGCCGATGTCGCGGGTGCGTCCACAATCCCTACTGTAGATGGTGAAAAATGAGAGAGGGACAAGATTGTCAAAACATTCTCGAAACCATGTCTTATTAAAGGCAATTGCCTATTCAGGCTCATCTCTATAGCTCAGAGTGCAACCCACTCCTTGAGATGAATAAACTCTCTATGAGCTCTCTCTTATAACTCCGGTGGGGAGGGTAATATCATAGAGCAGTACTAATGATCTCACCAACATATTAAACCCATCGATCAGCTCAGAGCCGGACCTCGCTTGATGGTACACGGTGAAGAATCAACAGAGACGCATCCTCGTGGATTTCCTCTTAAACAGAGACGCATCCTCGTGGATTTCCTCTTAAATACGACTCAACACACGAGTCTTGGTGCAAACCTCGGAATATTGAAGCTCCAGGCCGGTCCGGAGCTCTCTGAGAAGCATACACCAGCCTAAACAGGCCAAAGCGGACCTAATCCCAAGTTCAGGATGGTCTAGCGTACCATGGATAAACATGCCATGACTTCAAAAGGGTTGTAGCGTAAGCACGCACACCGCGACTAAGGCACAGGCTGCCCAAAGTCGAGCTTGGCCAGATGCCAAAACCATAAACGCCACATGGCATGGCACCACAAACCATGAAAAACCATGGATTCACAAGAAATCAGCCTTGGCCAAGAGGCCAAGGCCATGGCACAAGGACGCCACAAAGATTGGCCTAGCTGGCCTGTCCAAAACACGGCCATGGGCCATGGCGCCATATTCATGGCGCCACAAGGTGTCTTGCCTTGGCCAAAAGGCCATGGCGCCATATTCATGGCGCCACAAGACACATGGCCTATCCAAAACACGGCCATGGAACATGGCGCCACAAGGTGTCTTGCCTTGGCCAAAAGGCCATGGCGCCATATTCATAGCGACACAAGACACATGGCCTATCCAAAACACGGCCATGGAACATGGCGCCATATTCATGGCGCCACAAGGTGTCTTGCCTTGGCCAAAAGGCCATAGCGCCATATTCATAGCGCCACAAGACACATGGCCTATCCAAAACACGACCATGGCGCCACAAGGTGTTTTGCCTTGGCCAAAAGGCCATGGCGCCACAAGGTGAATAGCTCGTCCAAACTACTTGTGTCCAGGAGACACCACACCATGTTGGTCACAACAATCAGTCGTACAACCCTACTCAACTCAACTACGCAATAGCCGCGTACTACTCGCTCGAGATATCAAAACATCACACGGGGGGATAACTTTAGGGGTATTGGTCTGGCGGTCTACGACAGTTGAAAGAAACTGATGGAGATAGTGGGAAGTTAAGGGAAGATGGCACGAGTGGGCATGTTCCACACGACTCAGGCAGTTACGGAAACCAACGCATGTCCTCCACTCCTCCACTCTCCCACGACTTCCACCTTCTCTGTCGAGAGATCAGGGTGAGTTCAAACTATAAATAGAGGCTTCCTCTATCTTCCAAGGCAGAACGTTCAGAACACCGAGAACATCCAGAAAACACACAGAGCCTCAGAGAAAAACACCTGAGAATCTAAACTCGTTCTAGCCTTGGAGATTTCCAGTCGACTTCACGACGGAAATCTTGAACTCAAACACCCAAAAACTCACCTTCAACCTGATCTCAAGTTTCTTCGCTGTTTCCCTCCCTATACCAACCTCAATCCTCTCTGTGACCGAAGCAAGGTGGGAACGGCCATCCTTGGTTTAGGCTTGCCTTGTTCGACTTTGATCTCCGAGCACTACGAAAGTACCCAGAGACGGTACACTTGTTTTTGCAGGTAAAAACACCTACAGATACCTTTTCAATCCTCTGCGCATCGTCGGTATCACTGTCCACTGGTTCGTGCTCTATTAAAACAAAATCCTCGCCTGAAGTGGGAACTCGCTCTACTCTTCTTTGAGGCGCGCTCATTGCATCTAGCGCTGGTTGCATTCCGCTGGACTCGAAATCGGTCTCCCGGTGTGGTCGCCAATGTAAATAGGGTACTGTTCTCAATCCGATCCGAGTCACAGAGGTAGTGATCCGATTTATCTCATTTCTACTTCTCTCTCTAAAATGTGTAGTCTCATCTTTCTCTCTCCAAAAAGCTTGCCCTCATGGTTCCCTTAAGATCCTATTTATAGAGACTCCCTTTTATTCTTAGGTTGCCATGTGTCCTCTTAGTTACTTATTAACATAATTGCCATTCCTCATTCCTTAAACACCCAAGATGCCTAGGCCCAAGCCCATCTAAATGGACCCAATTAAGTATGTATCAAGCCCGTTGGGTTCTAATGAACTTGGGTCATCCACAAAGACCAAGAAATTCAGTATGTTAGTCGTTGTGAGGAACCAATTTCAAAAATTCTCAATGACAAATTTGAAATTGTGGAGATAAAGAACAAAATCTTAATAGAACAACCTCATCATCAAATTGTTGAACTTTTTTTTTTTTGAAAGGCTCAAATTGTTGAACTTAAAATATAACTGACATTAAAGTTAAATTAAAATCTTTAGTAGACAGTTCCTTAAACGAGATGCGCGAATATCTACTATGTTTAAAATAAGACATGCGAAGCCTATCTAATTTTGATAGGTTAAAATAGGCTTATCATTCATAGAACTCGTATGACTTTATTTTGAGAATCTAATAATCAAGAGGTACATCATGCATTTTAATTGTTTGCATCATTTTTTTTCTCTTTGAGATACATCCCAATAGCTTCAGCTATAACTTCCAACGGTTTTATAGAAACAAAAGCAGCATTATCGGCAGAGGCTTCATCGAGTTCATAATCAATAGTCGAGATAATATTTGATGACGATGAATCACCTTCTTTTTCAATAATTTCCAAGGTAATTCGATATAAGTTAAACCCAAGCTCCAAGTACCCACCCTCAACCACCTCTGTCACCTTGATACGTTTTTCATTGTCTATTTTCGTGAATTTTTCTTTGTAGTATGCTATTGGTGACCCTGCAAAACAAGCACTAAGTTATGATCCCCATAAGCAGGGGAGAATCCAAGGGACAATCTTTTGGCCCCCTCAAAAATTTAAGAGAAAAAATTAAGCTTCAACTGCCTCTATTATTTGGCCAATAAACTAACTTTTTTAACTAACATAATAAGAAATCCTTTTCTTAAACAAATTTAGGTTGTTTTCTTCTCTTTTTTTCAATTTTTATTTAATAATGTTACCAATATATATTTTCTATTTGGGATGAACATTAATAAAAAATAAAGTATATATTTCAATGTACATGATTTTTTTTTTTAAATTATGATCTCTAAGAACAAAAGTGCCCCCTCTAAACATTTGTTATTTATTCGCCACTGCCCATAAGTGACCAATTCGATTAGCCTTCGAGTATGTAGAATGCATTATCATTTTGTATAATCTGATCCAAAGATATATATCTCTTCTTCTTCTAATAATCTGATGATCTTTTTGTATAATTTTCTGATTTGACTTTCGAAGAGTTCAGAAAGAAGAGACTTGCCACAGCAACCACAAGTTGCTACGACACCATGAATCATCAACCAAGGAGTGAATACGAAGGGCCACTACCACTTCCATTTGAGGTATAAAATTCTTGCACATTTCTAATAATAAAAGAAAAAGGACATAATAGATGCTTCTGAGACTAACAGTTTTTCCCAATTTTCAGAAAAATTGGGTAGAAGAGGGAGTGGTTACCTCTGTAAAAGATCAAGGTGATTGCGGAAGTTGTTGGTCTTTCAGGTAGTTTTTTCCATCTTTAACTCTTTTTCCGTTAAAAATCTCTTGCCTTTTTTAATCTCTCTCTCTCTATCTATCTATCTATCTATCTCACAGTGCCGTTGGTGCACTTGAATCAGCATACACCAAGAATTTTCGTATTCTAGTTACTCTATCAGAACAACAGCTGGTTGATTACTCCAGCGGTTTTGAGAATCAGGGATGTGAAGGTGGGTGGTCGGCTAAGGCGCATAGCTATATTCGCTACAATGGAGGAATTACCAGTGAAGAATTGTACCCATACATTGGAAATGATGACCAGACCTGCAGATTAACAGGCACCAACGCGGTTGTTCAAGTTTTAGATTCCGTCAACATCACTTAAGGTGATGAGCACCGCCTCCATCAAGTGGTAGGTCTAATTGGTCCAGTGAGTAAATAACATTGCTGCTACTTTATCCGAGCTACCGGACAGTCTTTGGAGATCATTCTTTAGGGCATCAATTTCTTTATCTTTAAGCGATAAATTTGAGGAGAGATCATTACTTAATTTCTCAAGTTCATGATCTTTCAGGAGAAGGGTTTTCTCTACCTTTTCAAGATCAGATTTTAACTGAATGTTTTCTTGAAATAGGTCCTCGCTCTTACTGATCAACTTATGAATTAGATCGTCAGCTTCATCATGCTTAGATCGTCGTTCATCTGAAGTATTTGCTATTAAAGAAATTTCTTCATGATCTAGTTCAAATTCATGTTGGTCAGACATATCATCGAACCGAGCAGAGAGAGCATTATCCCTTTTATGGTATTCCTTACTAGGGCATATGTCTTTCATGTGTCCAAAGCCTCGACACTTGAAACATTGCACATCAGCAAGATCTTCCTCATCCCGATCAGGATTAGGCTTCAATGCTGGTAAGGATCCTCTACTCCTGAATCGCCTTTCCCATTCGATCGAAGAATGGGCATATACTTAGTTATCTCCAATGTCTCATTCGATCAAAGAATTAAAATAAATCTTCAATGTCCCAAAAATTATCGATATATATGATTGGTATAATATAACATCCCTGCCGAAAGACCCTATTACAAATGCAATAACCATGAACCTTGCAAATAGTTTAGCATTATGTATCCAACTCCATTTAGAGTCGTGTTCCACTTAACAAGATTTAACGGTGTCAATGAGATTGCATACCATTATGTTTTCGTGACTTTTGACACGCACACAATGTTTTAAATGGAATTAACATGATTTTCTTACAAAAGACCAAGAAATTCAGTATGTTAGTCGTTGTGAGGAACCAATTTCAAAAAATCTCAATGACAAATTTGAAATTGTGGGAGATAAAGAACAAAATTTTAATAGAACAACCTCATCATCAAATTGTTGAACTTTTTTTTCCGAAAGGCTCAAATTGTTGAACTTAAAATATAACTAACATTGAAGTTAAATTAAAATCTCTAGTAGACAGTTCCTTAAACGAGATGCGCGAATATCTAGTATGTTTAAAATAAGACATACGAACCTATCTAATTTTGATAGGTGAAAATAGGCTTATCATTCATAGAACTCCTATGACTTTATTTTGAGAATCCAATAATCAAGAGAGGTACATCATGCATTTTTTTTTCCCGAAAGGAAGGCGAAACCGAGAACAAACCAAGATCATGCAATTGAATTGTTTGCATCATTTATTTTCTCTTTGAGATATATACTTTGTAATCCTTGATATTTTAAGGGCAAGTTTTTTTTTAATAAGGGCCAGATGTGCTTACCATATCCCATCCTAGTTTATAAGGGGTGACTAATTACAATTAATCTATCCTAATCAGTTACAAATTATAATTAACCATTAATTCTCCACCCACTAATTCCCCCTCTCAATTTTCAGTTACAAAATTATACTCCCACTCCCCCTACTCTTACTCCTCCATTAACTTCCCACAAATTTCCCACTTCTCATACAAAAAAAAAAAACACTTCCATTAACCATTTTTTTTCTCAAAACCCCTTTACTACTCTCGAATTCGAGTTTAGTTTTTTCCACATTAGATGCATGGCTAGCGACGGAGAAGGAGACGATTCAACAATTACTTACAAGAGGAGGAAAGGAAAGAAAAAATCAAACTCAAAGAAGGATAAACCCCCTGAAGAAGACGACGAACAACCGGAGGGAGAAATGGACGAATCTTTGGCGCAAATGAAGAAGTAAGTTACTCCAATCACCTTTGCAATTGTTTTGAATGTAGCTTGAATTGATTTGATAGGTTAGAAACCGTCAATCGAATTTACAGATTGAAATCTCGTCACACTTGTTAAACATTCCATGACGATTTTTCACTTTCAGAAAAAAAAATTAAGAACAATCGTCGAGCTTTTCCACCAAACTTTGACGATTTAGTCACTGCATATTAAGTTTCCTAGTTTTGCATGCCTAGAATCATCAGAGAATCATACATTTCCTTGACGACTTGATGTGTTTTTCAGCAAAATCGTCTCATTATTGTCCAAACCATGACGAGTTTAGACCTAGAAAATTTAGGTTCTGTCCAGTTTTATGAAAAAATCATAATGCTTTATCTTGACGATTTAGGGTAGTGCTGAAAGAAATCGTCATACATTTTTCAAATTCCTTGACGATTTTCTTGTTCTGATGAAAATCGTCGTATAGTCTTTTGTTTCCATGACGATTTAGTGTGTCAGTTTACTTGTTAATTGATTTGTTTTGTGTATGTATTAAGGTTAAAGAATATCAAAAAGGGAAAAAACAAATGCCACTCGAGGGTTCAAAACCAAGTCTTCATACTACCAGACAGCGACGCGTGATAATCCGTGAGCCAAAACCTGATGCAGTTCCTACTCCTATGGAGTTCGATGATGATAATAATGTTTCAAGGGATGAAGATGATATTCCTGAGGACGTGCTCCAACTGCAGTTTGATGAATACAGAGGTGGTGGGGTAGACCCTAATGAGGAAGGTGATGAGGATGATGAAGGAGGTGATGATGATGAACCCCAAGGTGAAGACCAACCCCAAGGCAAAAAGAAAGCTAAAGCGAAGGAATCACACATTCCCGATCTAATTCTGATGCTACCAAAAGAATACGGACCTTACGGGGTACCGACTGATGGTTTCTTTTCGGATACAAAACCTCTTGGGCTCATACAGTCTACTCTACCATGGTAATATACTCGTCCATTGCTTCTCATTTAAGATACGTTTAGCTAATTGGTTGATTGTTATTAATAAATTTCTATTTCGTAGGATCATTCGAATGCCAGTAGACTATTGAGGCACCAAACGTCGTACCACAATATGTCGAACTGGAAGATTGAAGATGAATGTGAAAGGTTCATAGAGATTGTTGACAACTCCGGTCTGAGGCCAATCGTGGATAACTCTGTTATCAACTATGATAGCGAGACAATATCAGCATTCTGTGAGAGGTATTATGCGGAGACCGACACCATGCATTTTGGGTTCGGCGAGATGGGGATCACTCCTGAAGATGCTCATCATACTTTCAAGGTCAAAATTGATGGGAAATCAACCAATGAAGGCTACGAAAAGCAACTCACTTTTCAGAGACTTGCTGAATTGTGCCAAGAGTTGTTTGGGTGGAGTGAGAATAAGACGAACTCATGGTATATGAGAGACAAATATGGCACACCGAAGAGGGAGTTCAATCTGGTAAGGTTGAGAGAGGAGTATTCGGGGACCAAGAAAAAAAAAGAGGATGCTGGACTAGAAGATCATGAAGTAAGGGTTGCTGCTGCGGCTTATCTCTTATATGTCCTTGTTGTTTGTGTAATCCCTTCTTCTGCCGGTAACAGGGTGAACGACAACTACATCCAGCTATTACTTCCCTTGGATAAGGTGAATGAGTACTCGTGGGGAACAACCATAGTGTCACACGTGAACACGGCGTTGAGAAAGGTATCCCGTCATAAAACTGCTCAATTCAATTGCAACACGTCTCTGCTGCAGGTAATATATGGATTTTTGGTGGTTTAAGTTCGTACCTATTCCGTAATATATATATATACAATGTATGACGATTTAGGGTAGTGTTTGATACATTTTTCGTTTCCTAGATTGACAATGTTTTTTTTTTTAACAGTTTGTTGCTGACAATTGATATGATATGATTTGGTAAATCGTACTTTGTTTGATTCATTTGTGTTAGTTTACATGTCTAAATTGTTTGGAAACTCAAAAAAAAAAAACAACAGAAATTCGTCATGGTTTATGTTCAAACCACGACGACTCTGACAACCTGTTTTCAAACAACTGTTAATACACCTACACTCTTCATGGTCATGTTGTAAATCATGACGATTTTTGCATAATAAAATTTAGTCGTCATGTAAGTTATGAAAAATCCATTACGATTTAACTTGTTTTTTTGGCAGAGGGGTGATTTTTCTAAAAGCTAAATCGTCAAGATTTAACAATGTTGCAGTATTTTTGGGCATATAGGATCCACTTCTTAAATCGTCACGGCACTGTAAAAACCTCGACGATTGTTCATCTCTACACGCAGGGTCGTCATGGACCATCATATTACCTTGACGATTGTCCAAATCGTCATAGTTGTAGGTACTTTCTTTGACGATTCTGGGTCTGAAACAATTGGATTGAGTTGATTTTCGACGAATTTAACATTCAAATAAGTCTTCCCATAATTGTTTTGAGCTTTAAGAATCATGTTTGAACATTTTTGAAAACACAAATACAAATGGTGGTGGTGGTGGTGGAATTGGAGACGGCGGTGGTGGTGGAAATGGAGACGGTGGTGGTGATAATGGAGGTGGTGGTGGTGATAATGGCTAACTATCTAATCTTAGGATGATTTTCTAATTAATAATCTAATATTTTTGATAATCAATAATCTAATTTGCTAATCCCGATTACAATCTGTAATCCTAATTATGGTGGATGTGGAGTTTTTGAAATTACTTCATTATAACCCTATTTTGGCCTTTAGTGTTCGCCCTTATTAAAAAAAAACGTGCCCTTAGAAGAACAAGGTTTTTAATAAAAAGTGAAGTATATATTTTACTGTACATTTTTTTTTTTTTTAAATGCTGATCTCTAAGAACAAAAGTGCCTCTAAACATTTGTTATGGATTCGCCACTGCTCATAAGTGACCAATTCGATTAGCCTCCGAGTATGTAGAATGCATTATCATTTTGCATAATAAGTTAGAAATATCAACCGTACCTGGTGGCAAGGTGAGTTTTAAAACTGTACAACAACGACTTACCTTCCATGAGTACCATCACTGAAGGGGATAAGAGGAAGAGACCAACTACAGAGGCGATACACCCGAAGCATACGACTTCGAGCTCACTTCGAAGACTTCAGGTGACAGTGTAGGTCGAAGAAGATCACAACACAAGCCACGACGCCCCAACTATTAAAAAGGGGTAAACCAAGCTCATAGTACCCATGGCAACAAAGGACTTACCAACAAACACTGAAGGAACGGACAACTCCATCATCACTAATAGGATGACAACGAGACATTGGCGTTTCCAGAGTTACCACTGCAGCCAGCCAGGGACTCCAAGGTTTAGACTTTCAAGACAAACCTGAACACGAGCATGTCCATCAACCTAACTCTGCTACTCGATTGAGAGAAACCCCCTGGAGAACCAAGAGGAGAAGGCGCATCTCTATCTCGTCCACACCAACCTCCCTATCCAAAAGACACCTCTCTCATGGGGTGCTCCTCACTGGAGGTTCAGACTTCAAACTAACGAAGCCGCAAGGAGACCCGCCAGCAACCAGACGACGGGGTATCGACACAACTGGCTGAAGGCATACTAGGCCTAAACGAAACCATTACGAGAAGGCCGACAAGGAAGACTGGAGAACCACAGCACCACAGTTCGGCGAAAAATGGGCGTGGCGCCCCAACCCATGGCGCCATGGGATACCACTACCCGTGGCGCCCCAACCCACGGCGCCACACATAAAAAAAAAAAAAAAAAAAAATCACAACGCCATGGAACGCCACTACCCATGGCGCCGAGAAAAGAAAAGAGAAAGTAAAGGAAAAGGAAGTCAGGATTTGAGATCACGACTTTTTTAGCGGACAGTGAACTACCGAGCACGATGAAGGAAGGAAACAAAGCATGATCCTACCCCAAGCAAGTCCGCAACCCCGTGAACGAAGGGAGCCGACATCGCCTCTACAGAAGGATCGCTGAAACAAGCCCAGAGACACAGAATGCGTGGGGACTTAGGATGCAGATCTGCAACCACAGCCGCGAGGAGTACGAGGACTGAAGCCTATACAGGATTCCCAGACTCATCATCTTCCACAAAGTACTAGAGCTACTAGACGCCTGAATAAGGAAGGAGCAACCGGATTACCTCGACCCGATGAGTCCCAACAACTAGAGAGAACACTCTGCCTCCTCGTCTTCGAAAGGCCAACGCACATGTGTCTGCACGAGGGAAGGCGAACTCAACAAGAGGCGCTGATAAGATATCAAGAAACATAGCTGGGGACTTCTCGCCGTCGCCCTTCGCTCCACCAAGTACCGATAGCAATGCCGACTACCACGACCCAAAGGGAAACGTGAAGTACAACAGATGCTCCTTTGTCTCTGCCAAAGCGCTTCATCATCATAAGAAGATCCTACTCAACCAGAGATGTCCATACAGCATGGAACTACCCGCTACAGATCTCTCGAAGGAAGGGAGACTCCAGGGAAGAACTCTAATCAACACTATCGCCCACAACCTCAGCGTTAGAGCTACCAACCAAGTACGGTAAACCATATTGTGGAGAAATCATCTTATTTTGGGTCTCCATGGAGCAAACCTACTCTGGAGACGAACAAAGACGTGATCACGACTACGTACCAGATTCGCTGTACGACAACCTTCACGAAAACGGGCAACGCGGAAGATCCGTAAGAGATCTGAAGGTGAATTTTGGAAAACATCTTCCTTCAGGTATATTATGTTACACGTAAAATTTTTGTGGCGATCCAATCCGTGGATCGAGAGATATGGCGCCAACATTGCAGCGCACCGAAGAAGTAGACAGAACTTACACACGAAATCAAAACAGTTGCTGCGGAGAGCTCGTGAGGAGTCCTTGGGTAAAATTTATACACTAACTCCTTTTTAATGTCTACAACTTTGTGGTAAAATTTCATACAATAACTCCATGTGGTTTGAGAAATATGGCGTAAACATTGGAGAGAAGAAAAGCTGTCAGAATTTCCTGCGCCAGCAACTTCCGTCGCGAAGAAACCACTGGTTTGAGAAATCCACAAGGGATCTTGGAGAGATTTTCGGACACAATCTTTATATGTATGTCTCCCATCACATACTAAAATTTCGTACCGATCCACCGAGGGGATTTAGAGATACGACACAAACCCTACAGCACACGCGAGACAGCAATCAGGAATCGTGTACAAGACCACGCCGAGTACTGCGGAAAATCTACGAGGCGCCTCAAAAAGATTTTTGGACACAACACTCCCCTGGATGTCTACTACCACGTGTAAAAATTTCCTGGTGATACAACCAGTGAGTCAAGATATATGGCGCAAAAACCAAGAGACGTGCAAGACGCAGTTTACAACGAATAGACTATGGTGCAAAGCTCGTAGCACCGACATCCACGACGCCACCAAGACCATGGAGACACACCCCAGGGCGCCACATATCATGGAGACACACCCCAGGGCGCCACATCTCATGGAGAGACACCTCATAAGCGACGATATCCTCCTGGGACTTCACTACGCATTAAAGACAACGAGCAATGGACGCACCCTGCTGGAAAATACACCACCCAAGCTTGCACCGAAGGCACTGCTCAGGAAATTGGCTAATTGCATAACCATTCTCCAGGTGGAGATGATCAAGGAGAAACAAGGACTTGATCTTGACAAGAAGGAGGAAAAGCTCTCTGCTAAAACGGGTAAAACCTCTCCCTTCTTTTCATTTTCTTGGCTAAGACCTAGCCTACGTATGTATTCACATACATGACACTGGGGACCTTACTAAGCGTAGTGTCCCCTTCTCTAGAAAAGCCACGGCACCGCAAGAGCTTGCGGAGCCACAAAGGTCGTGGCCCACGAGACCTATGGCGTCACGAATAACTTAATGAATGAATAATACCAGCGACCACACGAAAGTGTGATCTCACCTCCATGTGGGTTTAGAAACCCTAAGAGCTCCTTAGTCAAGTAGAGCCGAGAATCAACCAGAGGATAGGCCTGCGAGGCCTACAGGGGCTGCACCCGGATGGCCCCGAACCTCGGGAACACCATTGTCCCGTTAACCAGAAACCCTATTTTAGCAACATATACGTACTTACATATGAATTTGTTTTAATCCATCCCATGAGACCCTGTGCTAGTATTAAGTGGAAAACCTCAGACCATCACCATCTGAGTGCTTAGCATGAAACATTTCTGTTCCACACTAACCAGGGGACTTTTTGTAGATGGTGAAAAATGAGAGAGAGACAAGATTGTCAAAACACTCTCGAAACCATGTCTTATTAAAGGAAATTGCCTATTCAGGCTCATCTCTATAGCTCAGAGTGCAACCCACTCCTTGAGATGAATAAACTCTCTATGAGCTCTTTCTTATAACTCCGGTGGGGAGGGTAATATCATAGAGCAGTACTAATGATCTCACCAACATATTAAACCCATCGATCAGCTCAGAGCCGGACCTCGCTTGATGGTACACGGTGAAGAATCAACAGAGACGCATCCTCGTGGATTTCCTCTTAAACAGAGACGCATCCTCGTGGATTTCCTCTTAAATACGACTCAACACACGAGTCTTGGTGCAAACCTCGGAATATTGAAGCTCCAGGCCGGTCCGGAGCTCTCTGAGAAGCATACACCAGCCTAAACAGGCCAAAGCGGACCTAATCCCAAGTTCAGGATGGTCTAGCGTACCATGGATAAACATGCCATGACTTCAAAAGGGTTGTAGCGTAAGCACGCACACCGCGACTAAGGCACAGGCTGCCCAAAGTCGAGCTTGGCCAGATGCCAAAACCATAAACGCCACATGGCATGGCACCACAAACCATGAAAAACCATAGATTCACAAGAAATCAGCCTTGGCCAAGAGGCCAAGGCCATGGCACAAGGACGCCACAAAGATTGGCCTAGCTGGCCTGTCCAAAACACGGCCATGGGCCATGGCGCCATATTCATGGCGCCACAAGGTGTCTTGCCTTGGCCAAAAGGCCATGGCGCCATATTCATGGCGCCACAAGACACATGGCCTATCCAAAACACGGCCATGGAACATGGCGCCACAAGGTGTCTTGCCTTGGCCAAAAGGCCATGGCGCCATATTCATAGCGACACAAGACACATGGCCTATCCAAAACACGGCCATGGAACATGGCGCCA
>JAJJMA010301581.1:14951-36007 GCA_023529015.1 Papaver nudicaule | reverse complement strand
CCTCAGAGGTAAATGCTGCTACTGAGCCCGAATCATCTCAGGGGGGGAAGCTTTCTCCTAAGAAGGTCGGTGTCTCTGCTGCCTCTGCTACTGCTGCAGTTGAATATGAGTTGGATCTTCCTTACTCTGGTTTTGAGTTAAATGTTTATGGGACCAATCAGGATGAAGTTGATGCCTCGGCTTTGCGCCAATTGACAGCTTCTTCTATCGTGCCTTTGGAATTTTCTTGCCGAAAGTATTCCTAGAGGGAGATTCAGGAGTTTATGGAGATCTGTTCTCAGGCTGGCCCCTTTGCGCGAGATGTTGCTGATCACTTGAGAGCCTATGCCAAGAATCCTCTCAAGGGTCAATTAGATCCAAGCCTTGCCATCTACCTATCTCAGGCTTTTGCTGGAGAGTTTGATCTTGCCACTTTTAATGCTGACATTTCCAAGCATCAGGCTATCTTGGAGGGGGTGAGTGTTGCTTACGTTGATTTTCCTTGTTTATTTTGTTCTTTGTTTGCTTCCTAATTTACTTTGCCTCTGCGCTGCAGTATTATCGCCATGGCGTTTCTCTGTTGAACCTAGCTGACTCTCGCGGGAAAGAAATTGCTCGTCTTGATAAGGAGATAGAGAGTGTCTGAGGTGAGAATGCTGACTTTTCCTCCGAGCTTGTTAAGTACCGGAAGGCCGAGACTGAGTTGAAGAAGCAGCTTGTCAATGCCACCAACGAGCGTGATACTCATGCCGAGGAGCTGAAAGTACGAACAGAAACATTGTCGAGATTGGAGAATGAATTGAAGAAAGCGAAGGAGGATATTGGGTTATTAAATGAAAACCATCGAAATGCACTGGAGTCAAGGGAAAAAGATATTGGTCTTCTCAAGAACCAAGTTGTTTCCTTAAAGCGTCACGCTGAAGGGGAGTTTGAAAGGGCGGGCTTATTAAGTCGGTTGCATACTCGCGAACTGTTTAGGGATTTCGGCATGAAACCCCCAAACTATCCCGATAGAGCTAAGGATTCCGATGCTACCTTGGAGACTGATGACGTCTTGATGACACCTTCTCGAGTCCAACTGGTGGTGGCGGATATGATCCAAAGAAGAGCGAATAGAGAGGTATTCCCTGAGTTGGCAGTAGAGGAAGCCGAGGAAAGTGATGATGATGGAGATAAAGGTAGTGATGACGAGGGTAGTATTGATGGTGGAAATGATATTGGTGGTGATGGTGATGGTAAGAAAGGAGCTGAGGGCGAGAGGCCTGGTGGTGGTGTAAGTGGGGGCGAGATACCAAATGATACTGAAAAGTCTGCGACCGTGAAAGGAGATCGCCTTGAGGGGCCGAGAGGGGATGTTGAAAAAGGGGCTACTAGTGGTGACAAAGAGAGTTCGAAGCCAGAAGCCTGAGATACTACCGGGGGTGTCGAAGATACTCCTTCTGCCGAGGATACTCAAGCTGGCAAAGTTGTTCAAGATTCTGCGTAGAGGATGTGACATGCCTTCTATTATTTTTATCTTGTTTGCTTCTACTTTTGTTAAACTCTCTTTGTGAACTTTCCCTGCAGACTGTATCTTTCCCAGTTTTTTAATGGAAGATTTTGTCCTTTTGTAAATTTTTATTGAGATATTATTCTATTATCGGCAGTCCTAAGGTTACTTAGAATGCGACTCCGGGGCTTACTTCGATGTGGGAGGAAGTAAACCAAGCTAGTGGGGGCTGCGGATCACCCTTCCCAAAGGCTGTAAGCTACCTGCCTATCCCGAGCAGAGATTTAGGCTATCGAGATCATAGATGCCCCAGTTTGCCTCTGTACCTAAGGTGGGTTACGAAGATAGCTCAGTATCTTCCGAGGGAACATGATAGTGTTCCGATGGCCCATTTTTCCTTAGTAGGGCGAGTGTGATTCTTGGTCTCAGTAATAAGGTAACTCAATGGGGGAGTACCGGTCAAAGCTGGAGCTTAGACATGGTACTGTTCTCCTATCGCGGCCTAGAATCCGATTCTTCATTTTCTCGCCTGCCCCTCCTTATGGAAGAGTTTTAATGACTTGGAGGTCCCTCGGCTGCATGACTTGCCCAACATTCCCATGAATGCAAGCTTATCAGCTGCCTCGGGGTTCCATCAGCCTTAAAGGCAGATGTTAATCCCATTTATTGTCCCCGCGACGCCTCAATGAGGAGGTCCCAGTGGTCGCAATGGTAGTGGATCCATATAAACCTTATCTTATGTATCTTAGAGTCAGTGCATCCACCGCTATCGGGGTGTCTTGTGGGTTGAGTATTGTGTCGTGTAAACTGCGATCCATGACAGCTTAAACGTACATCAGCTCGATACCTACCATGCGAGGGCTATGCCTGCCATTCGAGGACTTTTATGCCCACCATCCGAGGACTTATATGTGCCTACCGTTTGGGGTCTTATAGAATTTTAAATTTAAAAAATATGAAATAAAAAGTTTACGAATATAACAAAATGCAATGATCATTTTTCATTTGGCGGTTGATATCAATGTACATGAATTTTTCATTCCAAACTCGGTTTGTCCTTATCTATTACATCCTTCTACGAGGCCTATAGCGAACAGGGTCGGCGATAGTGGTGCGATCTTCGTCCAGTCCTTCGATTAACTCCAAGTCAATCACCGGATTTTCCATTGGCGGGATGGGCACGACGTTAACAACTGGGTTGTCAATTGGTGGATCTGGGACAAAGTTGGCAGTAGTTTGCTCAACCTCATTAAACTCTTATTTTACTTCAACCTTTATAGGTGGCTCTTCATTGGGAACCCGCTCTTCTCCCATCATTTCTAGGATTTCCTCACCGTGCCGGTGTAAGAACGCCCTTGTTTCTATCAGGCGAGGATCATACGGTAAATCACCATATTCTCTCATTCTTCTTTCCCTCTCTCTTTCGTCCCTTTCCAGAAGATGACTGAAGATCTTAATAATTTTCTCCGGATTTCTTTCTCTTTGAGAAGATCCACTACCTTCTTCACTTTCCATAATTTCTTGAATCCTTTGCCTTCTGCTTCTTTCATCATAATTCATTGGGGCTTTACCTCTATTCTCCATTTCTCTGATATTTCTTTCTTTCTTTTGTTAATAATATAAAATGACTATGACAGAAAATTGCTATTACTACCTTTTATAAGCAGCTCCTATCACCGTCCAACTACCTGCTTTAATGATTCTGGCGTTACTTTTTAGGAAACAAAACGTCCAGATTAGGGTTTCCTCGATTTTCGCGCTGTCTGGAGATTCCACGTGTCCCCTTGAGTTTAGGCAATCCCTTGCTGTTTCCCGGCTGCAGACGTCTTTGTTTGTTGCTTAAACTGCTTCGCTTGAGAATTATATCTGAATGGTGGCGTGCCTAGCTCGGATTGATCCCTGGTGTCTCGTTTATTTTCCAGGTGGACACATCTCTGATGTTCGCTCTGTTGGCGTGAAGCTTGGTGTGTCCTCGCTCAAGGGGCTCAGATCCTTCGGAGCTCCGTGGATCAATCAATATCCTCGGCATCTGCTTCTTGCTAACAGCTATGCTGATGACCAATGGTCGGATGCTTGATCCATCCTCAGGCTTCTCTTCGGGTGAGAAGAATACTGGTTTCAATTGCCAAGGCTCGAAGTTCCTCGCTTCCTCGATTATTAATATCTCTTTTCCTTCGAGATCTCTTTTGTGTATCCCCTCAGTGATGTTCCTTCGAAGGCTGACGCTTCTTCTCGTATGGATCATCGAATTGCACTGAGCTGGTTGTGATGTATTTCCTCTTTGCAGTTCCATCGTGCTATCTATCCTCGGAGACCTCTATTGGTGACAACGACCCTGCAACATATAGCCGACAAGTGAGGTCCATGGTTGTCCCTTGTGTACCTAAAGGTCTGACATGTGAGGTGTTTCTGTTAGGTTTGTCCATTAGCCTTCCTGAAATTTGTTGACCATTTTTCCAGGGAAACCCTAGTTTTTCTAGATCTGTCATATTCAAAACAATAACTCTTTCGGATTAACCCTCTTAATCTTTTTAGATGAGACGCTGTGTTGTTTCAAAATGATGAAAATATCCTCTTATCATGACTGTTCGGAAAAGTAACCTTAAGTTCCATTGTAGGTGGTACGTATGAGAAAGACAATCTAAAGTTTTGTAGATCTTGATTGGATTTTTGTGCCTCAAAGCTTAGATTCCTTGAGGAATATTAGTCCATCATTATGACAATTTACTCAAAATTCTTAAGCACTCTAAAGCTCAAAATCTTTAGGTACTCAAGGTGTTGGAGCTTGAAATTTTGAAATATAAGAAAAGAACTCGGAAATCCTAACGAAAAAAATTTTCTAAGAAATTTGAAAATCACAAAATCACAGGCAAACCTAAGTTGTTTTAATCAGTCCCTGTTTCTAGCGCCAAACTGTGTGTGTAAAAAATCTGCTTAAGGACTTTGTACTACACAGCCATTAGGAGAATCATCGAAACTATGTGTTCATGGGTATCTCAAGAACGAGTATACCTAACGAGAGAGCTAATCGATCCATGTAAAGTAACCAAAGTAAACTCATGAATTCATCAAGTATGCTTCTATTGTTTATTCATACAGTATGGATGTATACATAGCATAAAGAATGTAAAATTACTAACCTAGATTGGATCATGCAAATACAACCCTAGACAAAACAAAGATCCAACCCCTACAAATGAGCTCGAGCTCGCCTTATATAGGCTTTGCCGAGTAGCGGGTTACAGCTAATAAGACAAAGCATGCAATCGTGGTGTCAGAGATTATCGAGTAAGTCGGTGATGCTTCCGAGATTTCATGCTTCCGAGCATCCGAGAGTAGGTGGTTCCGGCTGTCTTCCACTTAGCGCTTCCCCCAATCTCATGATAGGGACTATTCGTTGATGTACGAGATCTCCTGTCCTCTTGAGGTTGTACCGTCTTGTCTCATCCTTCGTCCTGGTTCTCGAGGTGTGGACACGTGTCTCGGCAGATTTGTGCATCTACACCTATGTCTGTTTTGCAGCTGCCGTCTTCTGTTACTAGTAAACTTAATAAGTATCGTAGAGATTTTTTGTGGCGTGATATTCAGGGTCACGATAGGATGCATTCAATTGGCTGGAGTCAGGTTTGCTGCCCTATTGATTGTGGGGGTTTAGGTATTCGGGATTTGAAAACTCATAATTTGGCACTATTAGCTAAAATGGCTTGGCGCATTCACTCAAACCCTGATTCTCTAGCAGCTAGATTATTACGTGCTAAATATTTTCCTAATACTGGCTTTTGGGACTGTGTAGCTAAAACTAATGCTTCTCGCAGCTGGAAAAGTATTCTTAAGGGAAGGGATAGCGTTCGGGATAGTATTAGGTGGTGTTTAGGGAATGAAGACTCCATTAACTTTTGGAATGACTCTTGGGTTAGGAATCTGCCATTGTCAGTTTTGTGGGATTTCCATTCTCCACAACTTCTAGTTGGTCATCTTATAGATAGATCCTCTCTCTAGTGGGATTTATCGACCCTTGAACCGTTGATTCCTACTGAGCTCATGCAGGATATACAGTCCATCCCTACTTGTGATAATCAAAATGTTCCTGACAGGATTGTGTATTCTCCTAATATTCATGGTCAAGTAACAGTTAAGTCGGTGTATCATGATTTGTTGCATCGTAGTCGTAGAGACTTGCATGTCAACAAGGATTGGAAAGCTTTGTGGTCGTTAACGTGTGAATCTAAAATCAAAACCTTTCTCTGGTTGTTATGTAATAACGCATTGTCTGTCAATGAATCCTTGTACCGTAAGCATGTAGTTCAGTCTCCTGGTTACCCCGTATGTCAGACTAATATTGAAACTTGTGCTCATATTATCTTTGGTTGTTATTATTCTCATCAGGTATGGAACCTGATTCATTCTCGCTGGGGTATTGATGTGCAAGTGGAACCTCTTAGTCCCACTTGGATTCGTAATATGCCTTGGCTTCACTCGACGAATGCTTCGTTGAGATGGGCTATATTGTTTCCTTATCTTTTATGGCACATGTGGATAGCTAGAAATAATTTTATCTTTCGTCATCAGTCTATAAATCCACAGTTAATTATTTCTCGTGTTATTCATGTTGCTAACCAATATTTGATGTTCAAGCGCGCACTGATGAATCTCCTTGTCGATCTGTCACATTGCACATTCCTTGGATTCCTCCACGACCCAATTTTTTTAAACTGAATATTGATGGTTCCTCTTTAGATGGCTTGTTTGCAGGTATTGGTGGTGTCATTCGGGATTCAACTGGAGCTTTTAAAGCCTGTTTTGCAACACATATTTTCTGCAATTACAACAGCATGGCAGAAGTCTGGGCGATACGTGACGGCTTGCTTTTGGCTCGTAGCTTGGGTATTACTAATCTGGAAGTGGAAGTGGACTCCCTGGTGGTTGCGCGGTGGTGTAGAGGCCTCTCACCATGCCCTTGGTATTTGAAAGAAAACGTGGATCACATTACCAAGCTTTTTTGTTCTTTTGACAATGTGCAGCTATCTCACTGCTACCGTGAAGCTAACTATGTAGCTGATTTTTTGGCCAAGGCTGCATCTCTGTGTGAACTTCAAGGTTTTTTTTTTATCATCCCACTTTGCGTGTATGTAATCTCCTTCTGAAAAACTGTCAGGGAAGGGCCTACCCTCGGTGTGTTAGGCCTACTTAGTTTCTAATGTAACATACTTTCTACCCAAAAAAAAAAAAACAAAATCCCCTATAAAAAGAAGAAAAATGAGCAACTGCCAAGAAGCAAACATATCATCTAAGAGTGAGTGTCAAATGGATTTTGGCCCCATCATCATAACCAATGAACAAAGGCGAGAATGGCTGGGAAAAACTACATGACATTTCGAGGTTTACAACTGCTTTGCATTAAAACTTGGGGTGATCCATCACAATCGTGTACACGCGTTAATAATATAAATATATAATCCTAGTTGCACTCATCCAAATTCAACTGCGAAGGAATTTTTTTCTCCGCAGATAAAGACTTTCCAATTTCTATTTCGCGACTTTTGTCGGCCCACTAGCTGCGTTTTAAATTTTAACGAGTGAGCTGACTGTTTAATTTCATTTCATTGTTTTTTTTAGAATGAGTAAGTACATATATTAAAGTGAAAATGAATATTTACGGAATATACAGAGACATCAGGGAGCTCTCAAACTAAACTGAAAGCAAAAATAAAAACAAGCTACAAATGAATCATAGTTCCCCAATTGAATAAAATCTGATTCGTGGAGTAGTTGTCGTATATTTTCTCTTGTGAACACGACAACGCTAAATGTTCAGTTTAACAACCACGATCAAAGCATCCTTAGTTCTAGGCTTACTCCCATGATATCTAGAGCATTTCCTTCCATAATTCCCAGATAATAGCGTGGGGTATAACTAAAATATTTGACAGAGGATAATTTTTGTGTTTCTCACAACTTATGAGTTCTGTTCATTTCATTGATTTATATACAGGAGATTGCAAGAGAAAAGATATGGATACATAACCAATTTTACTGAATCCTAACTAAACTAGACTTATCTTAAGGTACAGATAGAGCATATCACTCAATTAGATAAATCCTAACGATATGGAGATTACAACAAACTAAGGAAGACTGAATCTATACAAGATATTGACTAATAATACATACGTAGGTTGTTGCGCCATGTAGTTGCTGTTGTACGTGTGAGTCTTGTTGGCTTCATGGCTTGTTAGAATTCTTACGTGTAATACCTTCCAGATTGTGTATTGCTTCCCATTGAACTTAGTCATCCTCCATTGTTGTAAAGCATCCTCTACTTTTCACGTCATAACCCATTTGATATTCAAGCACTTAAGAAATGGTTCCAAGTATTAGCAGCTCATTCACAATGTAGGAAGACATGTGAAGAGGTTTCAACATCTTTGCCACACCGAAGACATAGATTAAACTGAACTTGAACCCCTCTATGCTGTACCATTGCTCAAATTAGGATTGAGTGGTGCAATTCTGCCAATACAGTGAATTTGACCTTCAGAGGTATATTCTTTCCACCCATTAGCCCGTAGAATGAGGATTTGGATGTCTACCGGTGAAAACTCACGTAAGCCTTTTTAGTTGTAAACCCACCAGTAAATGTATCCCTTTCTTCATCATTCAAGCTATAACATCTAAGATCATGTTTGAGCTCCAGAAAATCTACGCTCTCAGCTGGATTTAACCTTCTTTTGAAACGTATATCCTACCAATTCTCAGAACATCATGAAAACAAACCCCGCTTGTGAATATACTCAGCTTGAAAAGTCTCGAATTTTCGTCCCAAAAGTCTTCTTCCCTGTCAATCAGTCCAGAAACTGATCATTCTCCCATCCCATAGTTGGAACTCAACACAATTGAAGAATACCTCTCTGCATCTTTTGATATCATGCTATAGTGACCTACCATTGTTCTCATCCAGAAATAGAGGTCGTAGACGTTCCGGTTGTGAGTTTGTTTTCTCACAGATAATAGTTCTCCATAGTGCAGTATTTTCCTTCGATTATCTCCACAACTATTCAGACAACAAACTCCTATTAATCAATTTGACTATTTAGTTTCATTAAGCAACGACTGGTATTTTACGGCATGGTATGATTTTTTCACCCTTTTTTTTTTTTTTTTTTTTTTTTAATTATGTAATGAAATAATTTTGTTATTGTCTGTGTAGTTTTTTTACATAGCCTGTCGGCTGGCATTTTAGGGCATGGTATTTTTTTTTTTTTAATGAAATAATTTTGTTAACTCCGCCTGTGTAGTTTTTTTACATAGCGTGTCGTAAGCCAGGATAAAAGAGGAACATTCGTGATAGGCTTGGCGAGCCAAGGGTAAAACCATCGCTGCTCCCTGTGAAAATAGGGACGCGATAGGCTTGGATCCGCACATAAACTTATCCTTGTACTATCTAACATTTTGGACACCAGTTTTTTTTTTAGAAAACCCATAGAACAATAAATTTGAAGTTAATATTATGCCAATATGATCCTCTCACAAAGTTATAGATTCACACAAACTTAATGCATTTTGGGACACCAAACCTCGCCATGCACTACTTTCAAAATCAGCAGTTGAAAACTAGTGGTATTCTCAAAATATGATATTTTTGTATGAAAATTATGGTTCTGGTACGTGGATTGCAGACTTCCACGCATTCCTGTCCAAGTTATGTTCCTTGGATATCCTCCAAGTCCTCATATCTCCTTTCACTACTTCTTCCCATGTCAATTTCGTCCGCCCTTTGCCTCTCCTAGTGATTACTCCATCGCGTTCAATTTCAGCACACACTGGTGCCTCCGGAAGCCTATGTTCTGTATGTCAAACCACCTCAGTCGGTGTTGGATAATGTAGAATTCTCGATTCAATGTTCTGTTTATTCTCATTAAGATCAAAGGTATTTATACTATTACATTAGTCGGCATTGCCTTGACTCTCAAGGAATTCGTTTCCTAGAATAGCTCTGTTTACATAAACTCCTAACTATAGAAGGATACAGTTTCCTAATAGCCTCCCTCAAGATGGAGCATGTAGATCATGAATGCCCATCTTGGACAAGAGAAAATTAAATTGAGTTTTCCCTAAAGCTTTTGTAAAGATATCTGCTAATTGCACCGTTGTAGGAGTGTATGACGGTGATATAATTTTACCTGTTATTGCATCTCTGACAAGATGACAATCCACTTCTATGTGTTTTGTTCTTTCATGAAATACTGGATTTTGCGCAATGTATAACGCTGACTGACTGTCACAGTATAGATTCATTCCTTGAGCATGATGAACCCTTAAATCACCAAGTAACCTCTTTAACCATTTTAACTCACATGTCGCAGCTGCCATAGATCTATATTCTGCCTCTGCAGACGAACGAGAGACTGTATGCTGCTTCTTAGTTTTCCAAGACACAGGTGATAGACCAAGAAGTACAAACCAACCAGTCAATGACCTCCTTGTTAATGGACAACTCGCCCAATCTGAATCACACCATCCTTTCAAATGAAGAGGACTATCAGATCGTAAAAGTATACCTTGTCCAGGATTTTTCTTCAAATATCTAACCACACGGAGTGCAGCCTCCCAATGTTCCACTCTGGGTTGTTGCATAAATTGTGACAATATATGCACAGAATACGCAAGATCAGGTCTCGTCACTGCCAAGTATATTAGACGACCCACTAATCTTCTATATTTATCCACATCCTCTAGTACTTTGCCCTTTGCCAATGCTAGACGATGATTTATTTCTATTGGAAATTCTGCTGGCTTTGCTCCCAATAATCCAGTCTCCATGATAATATCTAGAGCATACTTCCTCTGACACATATAAAATCCTTGTTTACTACGTGCCACTTCTAATCCGAGAAAATATTTCAACTTCCCAAGATCTTTCATTCTGAAACAGTGACCCAAGTATGTCTTAAACTTACGAAGTTCAAGCAAATCATTACCTGCCACAATTAAATCATCAACATAAACTAATACGTTAAGTTGCATCTTCCCTTTCTTCATTGTAAAAAGTGAATAATCCGAATATGACTGTATGAATCCATATTTCTTCAAGGTTGTTGATAACTTTGCAAACCAACATCGAGGTGCCTGCTTCAAGCTATACAACGACTTCTTCATTCTACAAACCATATTAGGATTTCCTTTAGCAAACCCAGGAGGTATCTTCATGTAAACTTCTTCTTCCAAATCACCATGCAGAAATGCATTATGTACATCCATTTGATGCACTTCCCAGTTCTTAACAGCTGCAACTGCTAGAAAAGTTCTTACTGTCGTCATCTTTGCCACAGGTGCAAATGTCTCGTTATAATCTAAACCCTCAACTTGATGATTCCCAAAGATCACCAACCTTGCTTTTAAGCGAACCAGATTTCCATTTTCATCTCTCTTTTCTGTATAGATCCATTTGCTTCCTAATGCTTTCTTTCCAGGTGGTAACTCCACCAACTTCCATGTTCCTTGTTCTTCCAAGGCTCGGATTTCTTTATCCATAGCTGCTCGCCAACCTGGATGTTTCATAGCCTCCTTAAAGCTCTTTGGTTCATTTGCTGCATTAATAGCTGCAAGATATTTTTTATGCACAGCGGAAAAACGATCACAACTAACATAATATGTTAAAGGATAAGGTGTACCTGAGGTAGATGATTGTGCAGGTTGAGTAGAAGATGGACTATTTTCTAGAACTGTATGTGTTACAAATCCTTTGAGTCTAGTAGAAGGAATCTTCTTACGATGTCCCTTACCCATCTCATTGATATTGTTATCTATCACTGTCTCTGTTGGTGCACTACAACCATTGTCACCATTAGAATCTGATATTATCTCTTGTTCTCTCTCTTCTGTCTGTTCTTTGCTTATTTTCCTCTAGTATTTCTATTGATTGCAAAGGACTTGTCTGTATATCTTCACCACTTTCTGTCAGTTCAGTTACTCTTCTAGGTATCAGTAATTCTTCCACATCCTCATCATCACTCCAACACACTTCATTACTTGTTGTTGCATTACTGGTAAGTTGTCCATCTTGTCTCTCAACATATGGAAACTGCAGTTCATGAAAATCCACATCTCTGGACACTAAAAATTGGTGTGTGTCCAAATCATACACTTGCCATGCCTTCTTACCAAATGGATATCCAAGAAACACACATCTTCTTCCCCTACTAGCAAACTTGTCACCTTTGCTATTTTGATTATGCACATAACACAAGCACCCAAAAACACGCAACTGATCATATGGAGGCAATTTTCCAAACATAATCTCATATGGTGTTTTATTCTCAAGTAAAGGTGTTGGTGTTCTATTAATCAAGTATGCTTCAGTTAATGCACACTCTCCCCAAAATTTTATTGGCAAGTTGGCTTGAAATCTCAATGCTCTAGCCACATTCATAATATGTTGATGTTTTCTCTCAACTCTTCCATTCTGTTGAGGTGTACCAACACAAGACGTCTCAAATATTATTCCATTAGACTTAAAGTATTCACGCAAAGAATTAAATTCTGTTCCATTATCACTTCTAACACATTTGATTTCCTTGTCAAATTGACGTTTAATAAGAGCAACAAAATTGAGAAACATTACTTCAACTACAGTTTTAGTTTTAATCAAATAAATCCAAACATCTCTTGAAAAATCATCTACTATTGTCAAGAAGTAGTGAGCTCCAGAAGACGAAGGTGTCTTGTAAGGCCCCCACAAATCCAAATGAATCAATTCAAATAAACTACCAGCTTTACTTTGGCTAACAGGGAAACTACTCCTACGATGTTTTGCTCGTGGACAGATATCACAAGCTTTATCATTATTCCTAAAAGAATCACTCACAACTGGTATTTTCTGTAATACTTTCTCTGAAGGATGTCCCATTCGTTGATGCCACAGCTCGTACGAATGTCTACTAACTGCTAACACTTTAACTTGAGGAACACCACGAAAGAAATATAGTCCATCTTGTCTCTCACCCACTCCAATCACCTTCCTCGTCCACTGGTCCTGTATAACACATAATCTGTTAGTAAACTGAACCGCACAAAAACATTCATCAATCATTTGAGTGACTGAGATCAAGTTACAATTTAACTTAGGCACATAAAGAACATTATTAAGTCTTAAACCACCAGGAAGAATAACAGTTCCAATTTGATCAGAGTACGCAGTCTTTCCATCTGGTAAACCCACTGAACAATTTCTAATTGTCTTCACTTCTATCATGTCGTCTAAATTGCATGTGACATGGTTTGTTGCCCCTGTATCTATAATCCAGGATTCCTCTTACCTTGTAGCTGTACTTTCGATTTGTTTGAATTCAAAAATTCAAGCACTTGTTGAAGTTGTGTTGTTGTTACTCCAACTAATCCCGATCCATCTGCAGGTCCTGCACTTGAACTCAACTGCTGATTTGTTGGCATACTCAAATTATGGGCACGAGCAGGATTGGTGTTATTATTTCCTCTTTCACCTCTTTCGTATGCAAAACCACCACGTCCACGAGTATTTCTACCACCACCCCTGTTACCTCTGCCATTTCCTCTACCAGGGACAAACCCACCTCGTGGTCTATCTCCCCATCAGTATGGGTATCCAATTAAAAGGAAACAACCATCTTCTGTATGTCCTTCTTGTTGACAGTGATTACATACCTTTACACTAGAATCAGAACTACTAGTGCTCCCCTTTTGAAAAGGTTGAACCTTAAAGGCCATGACATTATCTTGTACTTCTTTAGACAGTGAGACATCTCCTATTCTCAATCTCTCAGCATTCACTACAGCTTGGTATGCAGTATCAATCGTTGGCAATGGATCTCTTGCCAATAATTGTTCACGAATCGACCCATACATGTTGTCTAAGCCAATCAAAAAATAATGAAGATAATCTTCTTCTCGCAAAGTAGTTACTTGTGTTGCAATATCACAAGTACACAGACCACACTTACATCGTGGTGTGCTCATGTATGTTATCAACTCATCCCAGATCTTGTTGAGCCTTCCAAAGTACACAGCTACAAGCTCAGATTTACCTTGCTTGCATTCACTCAGAGAAGATTTGAGTTGGCAAATTCTGGTTCCACTAACTACACAAAATCTGTTTTTCAGGTGTGTCCAGAGAGTACTTGCATCATCATAATCTCCCAGTGTTGATCGAATAGAAGAATCTAAGGTGTTAGTAATCCATGAAACAATCATAGAATGTACAGCAATCCATTCTTCCACCTGGTCAGCATCTCCAGTAGGTTTCTTTACGGTTCCATCAACAAAGCCAAACTTACGCTTTGCTTTCAAAGATCTTCCAATGGCTCTAGCCCATTCATCATAGTTAGTTCCCTTTAGTATGATCGGTGTAATAATAATACCCGGACCATCACTTGATCCTAGATGGTAAACCGGATCTTTCTTCATCATCTTAGAACCTGTTGGTTCTTCATCCTCTTTTCCCATTGCTTAAGAGGAGTTTTTTCGGGTTTCTGAATTTTAGGGTTTCTGGTTTTAAAAGATAGGTTTTAGTTTGAAACCAGGCTCTGAGGCCATGTAGAATTCCTCGATTCAATGTTCTGTTTATTCTCATTAAGATCAAAGGTATTTATACTATTACATTAGTCGGCATTGCCTTGACTCTCAAGGAATTCGTTTCCTAGAATAGCTCTGTTTACATAAATATCAAACTCCTAACTATAGAAGGATACAGTTTCCTAATAGATAAGCTTCTCCTCAATTGGCACTACTCAAAGTCTCACACATATGTCATCGTTCCTAATTCGGTCCAGTTTTATATGTCCTTAACTCCATCTCAGCATACGTACTTCTACCACACTAATCTTTTGAACATGATGTCATTTTATAGCCTAACATTCCGAACTGTATAACATCGTACGCCTAATTGCGGTCCTATAAAATTTACCTTTGAATTTTGAATGCGACAAAGAAAAAAAAAAAAGAGGCATTGCTGTGCAACGATGTCAAAGGGATGCTCACCCGCCTTATCTGACATTTTCTCTAAAAGGCCGAAGGTTCCATTTGGCCTTCATTTACCGAGTCATCATGATGAAAAACCGAGTAGAATACTAGTTGCACAAAGTACAACCAATACTTTCTTGTTAAAGTTTACTTTCCTCCTCAGTTTCTCGCTTTCTAGATTCTAGAAGTCTAAATTGGAGTGAGTGACAGAGAGGGAGAGATTAAATATGAATCGAAGGAAGAAGAGTTTTTTTTTAAAGATTCGAAGGTTACTGTTTTAGAATTTCATCATCAGCACTTAGATTGTCTTAGTTAATTATTCGCCGAACTTATTACTTTTTTCGAATACAATATACAGAGTCAGTGATTAAGACTTGTGTTCTGATTTCTTCAACTCTTTCTTTCTAACCCAACAATTTCACCAACCCCACTTTGTTTTTTTAAACCCATTTCTTAATTCACCAGAATTTTTTTTTTTTTTTGACAGAGAAATTGATTAGTTGGTAACCGAATTTTGAGTAATATCTTGAGGGGGGTTTTCACTTTTTTGGCATACAATGGTGGACTTGGATTTCTAAATGTAAAGCCCCTGACTTTCCCATCCTTTCCTTCTTCATTCTCTCCTCTTTCCCTCTCTCTCTAGCAGAGAGGTTTACAGAAAAAACATATTCACATAAAGATTTGTTTTTTTTGAGGAATTGATCAACTGAGAAAGAAAGGGTCTCATATTCTTCTGTCAGAGAGATTATGGAATCAGTTGAATTAAACAAATATCATCATGAAGATAATTATGGGTTTTAGATGTATTTCTGTATTGATGCACAAACTCCAAGATCAGAAACACATCTGTTTGAGTTTCTTAATTGTGGGTTGAGAAGATCAGATAGATATTTCCAGGGGGTTTGTTTCTGTTCTCACCTACAAATATAAGTATACACAAAGGTATTTTCTCATTTTCCATTTTTATCAAAAATTGCTGACATAATTTTAATTGTTACTTTTTGTCTGATTTGAAGTTTCATTAATACTTAAGCTCAATCAGTTCCCAATTTAGCGTTATTCAGATCTAAATTGTTATAATAAATTCATCAGCAAACCAAATCCATTTCCAAACCCCCCTTGTTTCATTTAAGGTACCTTTGCCCATCAGCAATAACAGCTAAGACTGTCAGTCAGTCCTCTGCTGAATTCATCTCTATTAGGCTTTTATAGTCCCCTGCTATCAAGTATTTTCCCAATCAATTCTGAAAATATGGGTTGTGCAAGTTCAAGTACGAAGAAATCATCGAGATGCCGACACTGTCAAAATCCTCTTTCTCGTAGTCATTCCATGCCAATTCACCATCCGGCGCAACGTAAAGGTGATAGCTACCATCTTGTAGCTCTTACCTCTACTACATTGGGTTCTCTCAAACTCGATTCTATTGACCATCAGCATTTAGATGGTATCACATTTAGTGGAAGCTATCAAGATGAGGTCGACAAGAAGAACTATGAGAATAGTGAGGGCAAGATTAATGAATTCTCGACGGAGGTCATTCAGGCGAAGACTTGGTCTAGTATGATAAACGAGAAAATACCGAAAGCTATTTCAAGAACACCGATCAGAACGCCTCCTGGTGAGCCTGAAACAATCAATTCATGGGAGTTAATGGAAGGTTTAGAAGATGAAAATAGCCCACTTCGTCTTGCTCCGAATCTTCTGAATAGGTGCGTGTCTTATCATGGGTCTACGGATTACAGTTCTAAGATGGTGGATCAAGAAGAACAACCTATACAAAAACTACAAGAAATTCATGAGCCAGCCACACCAACACTACAAGAGAATGGGTCTCTCTCGCCGAAACCTACATGGCTAGAGCCTGAAGATAATGATGCAGATTCAGATTTCAAGATAGTAGCTGAAGATTTTGATCCAGAAATGATCTCCACATTAAGAAAAGCACTTGAAGAACTATCTCCGAATAATACAGTGATTAATCCAAAGACACCACCGGAAAATGAGAAAATGGCGAACTCTTTGTTCTCTAAGAAGGTTGCACCAGCAAAATGCCCACCGGATGGTGAGAATAAGGTAGTGATTTACTTCACAAGTCTTCGAGGGGTAAGAAAGACGTACGAGGATTGCTGCAGTGTAAGAGTCATACTGAAAGGATTTGGATATCGACTTGATGAGAGAGACGTATCGATGCATAGTGGTTTCAGAGATGAGTTGAAAGAATTACTGGGGAGTGAATACAGAGGTGTGTTACCAAGAGTTTTCGTAAAAGGAGACTACATTGGCGGAAATGAGGAAATAAAACAATTGCACGATGATGGGGAATTGGAGAAGTTACTACGAGGTTGTGACATTGATGATGGAGTCTGTGAAGCTTGTGGAGACGTAAGGTTTGTACCATGTGAAAGATGCTCAGGCAGTTGTAAAATCTATTACGAAGAAGAGGGCGCCACTGACGATGATGAATTTGATAGTGAAGACAGAGAAGAATGTGAAGAGGAGGGTGGTGGATTTCAAAGGTGTCCTGATTGTAACGAAAATGGAATTGTAAGATGTCCTGTATGTTGTTACTAGCCAAAGGTAATAGAAGCTCAGCTATGTGGTTTTTCAAGTGTTTTTGTTGTTTGTATAGTTGGAGATCTTTCAGATAAACTTAGGAAATGATTTGAGTGAGATTGATTCAGGAGAAAAGACTAATAAGTTTGTTTGTTTGTTTTTTTATTTTTAAATATCCCAATTTTGGGTAATAAGCATTATATACTTTTCGTTTCTCTCTATTTTCTTGAGAGAAATGTTGAATTACTCATTCATGAATATGTAATTTGCAATTGTTACAGTGGAAATGAGACTTGTTTCTTCTTGTTTATATGATATTAAGAGGATTGTTATTTGCAATATGCAATTCTTGGTTTTTCTGCATCAATTATTTTGTAGTGTAGTTTATTAAGAGGATTGTCTATGGGTGAGAATTACTTAGAAGTTGACGTTGAAACCCTAAATACCAAATCAAACAAGACTTCTTCAGACAATTACTTCTCCATTACTAGGAATTTCTTGGTGGGTTCACCATGTCTTGATTCCTAACTGCCCAGAATAAGTGCAGAGATGTAGCAATCAATAGTCTTTCCCATAGCTTTCTTTCATTTTAGAGAAAAGTAAAAGATTGTATCAGCATGTACCAAAAGAGTTGTAAAACAGCATAAACAATATCCTTATACTGTGTCATCATATTAGAGAAAGAAGCTACCTAGATCCAACACCATGTGAGCAAGCAGAATTCCGAGTAAAGGTAAAAGGTAAGTCTTTAATCTTTTTATGATACTTATGTCTGAAAGCTAAAGCGAAAGTACAATGATGTATAATGGTCCATCGTTCCAACCATATTAATGGATAGGAGATACGAAAATCTACACATTAAACTAGCACAGTTTGGAGGCATTTATCATCCACAAGGGATTATAATTTATATCTGTAGCTTTCCACCAATTCATCTGAATCATCAGAGATTGACATTAAACCTAATTATCATCCACCATATGACACTGAGTTACCCCTAGTGGCCCTATATAGTGCAAGGGAGCAATGCAGTATGTTCCAGATCTATAAAATAAGTTAAATGAAGGGACGAAAGGTGGAATGGCCCATCATTATACATGATGAAGGCAGATGTTGGTCAGAAAATTGTGGTGCCGGTAATATGGATGGTGCCCTTAATTTCTTAATAACAGTGTCAAGTAGCAAAATCAGTTCATGTTGTTTTTTATTCACCCATCCACAAAGTATACTCTTATATATACTGTAATCAAGTATTAACTGTGACAAGGTGCCTTGTTGTCAGCACCCAAATAGGTTTACTAGTTACTACACAAACATAGCATCAGTATATACATCTAATCGTAGACCTGCTTATACGAGTACGTATCAGACAAGCAACGAAACATCTGAAATTATACCTGGCCCGGACTATCTTAATTCTTTCACTTTGCACTGGCCTGATTACCTAAATCAGCTGCGGCTTTGGCTGCCTTAGCAAGAGCATCAGAAACACAAAGTGCTCCCCAGGAAAAGTAGCTGCTGTTGACAACAGTGGTGGCTGCTGCTGCAGCTGTTCTTCCCGCTGCAGAGAGGGCTGATTTTGTGGTCTCCGATACTCGGTATCTATCATCAACAGATCTAGCTGTCTCCACTCCCATGGAAATTCTATCGGTCAGGCCAAATTTCTTGCTCATTTCGGCAACTTTGGCTGCTGCAGTAGCTGAGACTTGATGAGATTCATCAATTTCTTTGGCCTTGCTCAGTGCTTCTCTTCCAAGTACATATCCCTTAGATAACATGGTTTTAACTACATCCTGAGCCATCATAACTGCTTCCCCAGTAGTAGGAACATAGTGAGTCTCGCCATGGGTACTCTAAGAAGATGAAAATTTTAAATCAATGACCAGCTTTATAGAAATCAGGTTAGTACGGTTTCTACTAATTCTCCAGAAAAGTGCTGAGCCACGACCACAAGTTCTAAGGGCAAGTCATATGGTGGGTTGTTTCTTCCACATCCATGGGAATCTTACAAAAAAAAAAAAGGAAAAAGGAGAGCAAGTCTTATACAGTACCGGAATTTCCCCGGAGATCACTGTTTCCAGCTTTGGGCCGAGATGTCTCGACCAAAGCTGGAAAACAAACTCACAAGATAAAGCATCAACTATGGAGGAAGTGATATCCTAAAGCGAGATGTACAAATCTTGTCATTAGGAATACACTAGGAAACTCAACAAGATGTGTACCATTAAAGATGGTTTTCCAGGAATATTGTTTGTGAATTGTCAGGTTGTTTCCCCCCATATGTATGTTTTTGCCACAAGACTTGCCCTTAAGATACATTAGTTTCTAGTGTGTGCTACACTTGTAATGGTCACCAAGTGTGTGATAGACTTTGTAAGGGTCATCAAACTCTCAGCGAACAATTTCAAATAGAATTCTGGGTTTTGAAAGCAGTCAGCAGACTTACTGATTCACTAATGCAAAAATTCTGAATCATGGAAAGATGCTTACAGTTGAGCCACCTTCTTCTTCTTCAATCTTCCATGATGGCCTATTCCAGAAATCAGATTCATCTCCATTCTGCCCCCAGCGAGTTATGCAGACACGTTGGTCCACAATCACAGCTCCCTAAAATATCAAAATTCAAAGTCATTAAGACAATAAACTTCACTGGGTAGAGCTGTGAAGGGGGAGGAGGATTAAGGAAGAATTTACAATGAAAAACTCACACTGAGCAACACAGCAGTTTCCAGGGAATGAGCATCCTTAAATGTTACATAAGCAGTGCAAGCACATTCACCATATCTGTTACAGACATGCATAAGTAAATAAAAGTAATAAGGAAAATGAGGAAGGCATCTCCAATTGATTAGAATCAAAAGTATAACCGCACATATTAAACAGAAAAGTCGTATGACAAATGGTTTTGTGGGAGTGGTTGGTAGTAGGTTCACACTGTCGTGCCCACCTATTTGGCTATGACGTTTTTGATTGTGCACAACAAGAACACATATTTTGAAATAACTAATAATTAACATAGAAAGAAGAGACTACTTCCTAAGAAGATATAAGCCTCACTTTAGTTCAAATTCAAAAGAGTAGAGTGTAATAAGAATGCTAAATCAATTTAAATTATAAAACCAGGCATGAGATGTATTGACCGGCGTAACACCATAGTTATTTCACTGCGCTTGCACATCAGGTGTCCCATACCTTTAGTGACTCCAACATTCCAACAACCGAATACTACCAGAAGCTTGTGAAATGATACTATTAATCGCTAACAAAATGAAGGATCCCTATTCCATCGTTCATCTTTCAGAGTTCACACTCAAATTTACACACTATTATTTACCAATTGATATTCCTGAAAAACTTATTAAGTGGGCAGATTGAAACTGGAATAATCAAATTATTCGACTGATGCTGGGTTCATACTGTCATTCGATTCTAGTTACAATACACCAAGATACTTGAGTACAACAGCGGAAGGATAAAGAACTTAGTTACTGCAAAGAAATCATGCATAAAAAGAAAATTGAAAGACAAACAAACGCATAACAAATGGCCTGCTATATCATGAACATGGAGCCGATAAGACATATACTAGAGTATTAATTCAAGTAAAGAAGAATCTAAATGATGTTTGGAAACGTTGATACCTTATTATTTCGACATGTTCAATTGCGCCAGAGAAAGCAAAGAAATCGTAAACATCCTTTTCTGTAGCACTGGGAGATAGACTGGTAACCTCTACTGTATAGCCACTTGGGTTCATTGCTCTGAACTTAAGTCCTTGAAAACTGAAAGAAGAATTAAGAAGAGATAATAGAACAACATGTGATTATGTGATAAAATCTTGATCTAATTGACAACTCAAGTAAAATTAAACTAAGGCAAAGAAAATGAAAACAAAAAAATTAGGTCAGAAATTAATGCAGTTGAGAAAGAAACACAAGTACCTTGTTTGATTCTTAATCGGAGAAACGAGATGAAACAAAACTAGAGAAACGGAGAGAATAACCTGAGCCAGGAATTCGAAATTTGTCAAGTGAAATGATC
>JAJJMA010301581.1:0-14551 GCA_023529015.1 Papaver nudicaule | reverse complement strand
AAGGGACCGACCAGTGATGCCCAATATGGATGTGCTTTATGATGTTATGTTAATTATGATAATGCAATCTTGGGTTCCAAACGCCGTGATTCCCTAAGCTGCCTACTTGAGTGACGATGGTTCTTTTTGTGTATTGTTGTGAGTTGGTAGCATTTGTAATAAAGGTTTCCACATTCATGTAGCCCTGGCCTAGGTTATGACTTAGGGGTCTAATAACGAGTGCTAATCAATGTAAACGTGAATTCTTTCTTACATTGAGTATTTATTCTTTATCTTTACCAATGAACTTGCTATCTGTGATATATTGTAGATTCCTTGGAGGAGTACTGGATTTCAAATGGTGCCTACCCCCGTCCCTGCACTAAAAGACTTCGGATGTGGAATGCACCTATAAAGTAGACTGCTTGATGAAACTGAATACAAATTTTTACTTATGCAATGGCAAATGGAATTGGTGCATATGATCAAGCAGAGTCTTCAAAAGAGTACCAATTGCCCCAAGTTTTGCGAGAAAGGTATGATACAATCGAAATAATAGGTCAGCTGTACTTGGATTTAAAATCTTGAGAAGTCCTAATTTTTGGCTTGCTTTCACACAAAAATTTGCATCTAACTTCAGTCATCAACTTCTCTCTCTACCCTACATGTGCGTCCGACCTCTCGAGATAAGATGAAAAGACCCTGTCCCTCACGCATCATCGATGAGGGCAATGTAAATTTTTATATTGCTCCAATATGGATGATATCGGGCAGTTGAATAAAATTCTTTGTTGCGTGGGATAAGTATTCGGGAACTAATGTGTTCGATTGTTGGATGCTCACAGATGAAAGACTTTGGAAAATCTTATTTGGCTTTACGATAACCCATTTGTTTTCTTTATATTTGTAAGATGACAAATCTTTGTTAATTCTTCACTAAGTCTGGAAGCAAGATGTTGGCACTTGAAGTATATTGTCTCACTTTGCAGGTGAATTCATTGACACTAGAACAGATACATGGAGAGAAATTAATCAACGTGTCGATGGAAGTAGTGGGCTTGGTTACTGCATTACTCAAGAGCTGCATGTAGGCTTGCTGTAGTAAACTTCTTGATTTAGTGGCATGACAAGTATGATTGTAACAGATGCTACATTTTCTAAGCATTTTTGAATTTTGGACCTTCTCAAACATGTGCTAAAATGTTAATTTTTTTGGAATGTAATGGCAAGTGCATCGCGCATGCGTCTTTGCTAGTATGCCTTAAAATTAGGATCGGCTATAAGAGAACGATTAAGAAAAAATCTTTAGGTCTATTTTAGGGTTTTCAAGGTCTCTGCTACATTTGGAAATAAAATTTTACGAAGGAATCGTTGGAAAAGATGGTTTTTGGCTAAAAGATAAAAAATATAGTTAGGGATATATCTAAAAAGAACGAATACGACCTACGCTAAAAACTCGCACGATAAAAACCGTTGCAACGTACAGACCTACACGACAGACATAGTACACTGCAGTAGATGCCCTTGGACCTCACGGGTTTTTTTTGTCTTCTGACAGGTCACAACCAAAATGGCTTCGAAATCTGATCAGGCTCCGAAGCAACGAATGGGATCCTCGAGGCAAGGGACCGGCTCCTCGAGGCATCATTACACCAGATTCTCAACAAGTAAAGGGTTATCACCAGAGGTGGCGGCATGCACAGTCCAACACAGGGAACGAGTAAACGAAGAAGAAGTACATATAGAGGACTTAGGCCCAGAGGGAGAAGGATTCCCAGAGGCCAACAAACTACCTCGACAGCAAGTACAAGAAGAAAATGGAGAAAACGACGAAGAGGAAGATGAAGTGTCTGTCCCTGACAACGACATGCCTTTACACCAACCAACCGAAGAAGATACGACGAGAGCTGCACAGTTCAGAAAGTTAATCTTGAAAAACAGAAGGATAAAAAAGCTAAAAAAGCAACTAGCCGAAGCAAATAAAAAGGTGGCAGATAAGTCAGCATCAAACTACAAAGGATGCAGCGAAGGACACTCTCGTCCAAACAATGTATCTCAATTGAAGGAACACTCTGCATCCAAAACATACATCAAGACCAAGGGCGCCAGCAAAGGCCATGGAATCACAGTATCGAGCAAAAGGATCGAACCAGGAGTATATCCGAAGGAAAGCATACAGATATTCAGCGAAGATAACTAAGCGAAGAAGGATGCCGAAGCTAGGGCTCTACAGCAAGTAATGTTGGACCAGATCAAGACACTCCGAGCCGAAATCTTCGACAATAGGATCCAATCAAGCAACAGGATTAAACTCACGCAAGCAATGAATGATGTCAATCACTCACCCCTAAGCCCAGAAATCCTCTCCAAGGCGATTCCTATAAAATGCACTATGCCCACCTTCACATCAATCTTCGATGGCTCAGGAGATCCGACCTTGCATATTAAAATGTATCTCCGAGTCTTTTTGTCTTACGCTGATAGAGACGAAGTGCTCTGTAAATATTTCCCCTCTAGCTCGCTTGGTATGACAACCTCACGACATCTCGATCTCGTCCTTCGAGGAGTTGTCCAAAGTTTTTATACTACACTTCCTATACAACAACTCCTCCAAGCCAGGGGTGGAGAAATTATTCAGCATCCGGGTACGACCAGGAGAGTCTACCAAGAGTCTGACAAACAGATGGACTGAACAGTGCGTAGAGGTGGGGAACGACGCTACAGAAAAGGACAAAGTACGAGCATTCCTCAATGCTCTTGATAAAAAGCATCCTTTATATGATAAGCTCTTCTCCAAGAACCTCGAGACGCTACATGATCTCCGAAAATACCAGAAGGAGCGAATTACCTTGGAAGAGATCAAGGAACAAGCAACCCTCGGGAAGGAAACCATCTTAAAACAAGTACACTCAATAAACAATTTATCACTCGAAGAGCGAAGTCAAACAATGAATAATCAATCTAAGGATCCGTCGAAGCGAGAAAGACAAGATGATATTGGTCGTTATGGGAACGAAGGCAAATTCGGAGACGGCAAATACCACGACAATAAAAAATACAATGATAACCGAGGAGGCATCTCTCGAGGAGAATTCGAAGGAAGCAACAGCCAGCAAGGACAAGGAAACAGAAAGTTCGGGACAACTAAGCCAGGATTCCCTGCCTTTCACGATAGAAAACTCCCAAAGCTTTGCGTGCCCATCGAGGATGCTCTTCGGACTATCGAGCAGTCCGAATTTGCCAGTGAAATAAGATATCCCAGAAGCAGGGGTAACCAACCAAAGCACACAAAGAATTCAAGAGACTACTGTCAGTTCCACAAATTTTACGGACATACAACAGAAGATTGCGTTACGGCACAAGACCAAATTTATTTCTTCATAGCCAGGGAAAAATTCGAACACCTACTGGAGCTACCGAAGCCACGTCCAAATCATCCACATCCGAAGGAAGAGCCAAAGCATGAAGCTTATGTGATAACAATCGATGGAGACATTCCAAGATTCGGCGCTTGTAATTCCATCGTTCACACAAAAGGCCTCGAGGGGATCCAAACAGATCGAATCCATAAGAGGGACTTCGAGGGAAAGGAAATACTTAGAGTAGTCACGAAGAATCATCTAGAAGAATGGCAAAAGCAACCCATATTCTTTTCTGCAGCGGACATCCCCAACGAGGGAAGATCACACAACGATCATTTGGTCATCACCCTCCAAATGGGAAAAATTGCGATGCCAAGAATACTCGTGGACCCCGGGAGCTCCGTCGATATACTCTTTGGACAAACGTATGATAAAATGATAGGAAAGAAAGCTGCTTTGGTGCCTTCATCGTATAACATATTCGGATTTAATGGAAAACCATCGACACCTCGGGGGGAGCTAATGTTAACAATTCATGTCGGCAAACAAAATCAGCCAACATTATTTTGTGTAGTTGACATAGACTCTCCCTATAACGCTATCGTGGGAAGGCCATGGTTGCATGGCATCATGGGAGTAGCCTCAACCTTGCATCAAAAGATCAGGTTTCTAACTCCACGGGAGATCGTGGAAATACCAAGCGACCCCTCCGAAGCTCGTGCCTGCAATGAAATAGACATTCAAGCCAAAGAAGGTAGCAAGGAATGCTCGGGGCAAACTAAACAACCAAGAATTACAGATGAAAGCATAGAGAAATTCATAGCTGAAATAGAAGCAGGAATGGCAGGACCAGCAGACAGCGAACAAGGCACCAGGACAGACAACAGCAAAAAGGAGTATCATGTCTAGTAGATCCAATCAGGGCTTGTTCAGTCCTTGATTGCGATGAAGAAGTATCGTTAAGATTTGGTTCAACACTGTTGACGCGGTCCACTTCTGCATGCATAACAAAAGTGCCTCCTGATGGTACGTTATAAGCTTTTAAGCTTTGATCTATGACTCACAAGCCTAGATAAACACAGACAATTACGTCTTTAATGTGTTCACCTGCTCTGATACCAATTGAAAAATGAGGGGTACCGAAATACAACCAACTTTTCGTTTGGGCTCGTGAGTCTTATGGTTTAAGTTTGGACGATCTCAAAAATCAATATCCAAACCTAGATAACCGGAGTTGTGATCTTGGGGATCAACTCAACAAAGTTGGGACTTTGGAGTAAACTCTACAGTTATTGAATAACGTACTACTTGGTGCTTTAATTATATAATCAGAGATATAATGCGGAAAGTAAAAGCACACAAGACACCGGAGATTTTTTTAACGAGGAAACTGCCTTGCAGAAAAACCTCGGGACCTCGTCCAGATTGAACACCGCCCAGTACAAACTGACTACAAACGCTAACCTACTATAAGACTTCGGTCTGGGATGTAACAGAGACCAAATCCATCCCTCCAAGCGAATTGGCTACTGTCGCACTCCTTACGTCTCTAGATCCCCCACAGATCGTCACGCACTTGATTCCCCCGCTGACGTCCTTTACAGGCCTATGAGTTGTTTTGACCGATGTTAATGGCTTGTGTCAGCAATACTGGCTTTGCAACCTAATTTTTGACGTATGGTCTAACTGTCCTCTATCAGTTTACCACACACAAGATGACTTCCTTCGGATTGTCAAATCCAGGTCATACGGAAATCTACTTCTTGAATCGGGGCTGACACGCAAACCAAGTAAGCAATGCCCAATTCGAATCTACCTCAGTTATACACGAAGAACCACTTAAGGAACTTATATAACTGGAGCTAACTAGGTCTTCTAACACCGAGTGCAGCCGTGCGTTGCTACCTTTCAACCTTGTGTGTAACGTATCAGTTCTTGAATAGCCGTATAGCAACGGACTATGGAATAAACAAGAACGTGATCAGGTTACCAAGGTTACAGGTTAATCCGATTTCAACCAAATATGGTCTCAATCTCCTACTGTGCTTCCCAACTCTCAAGAGAAGTCTTTTATAGTCGTAGGGAGTTCCCAGAGGAGCTGCAACCTATAGAGGATGACTATACCACAACAAGCATTCACCGAAGTGAAAAGAGTTTACGCTACCTTCCCTAAGGACCTTCACGTATGCTTGATGCTTGCGGTATTTGTCCGTAGACACCTCTATTTATAGCATTCAATAAGATAGGGTGCTTTGGAATAAAGCAATCAATTACTTCAGAAACAGAGCAAGACAAAAGTTGGGTTAGCTCCCTACTTTCTTTAAAAATCATATATTCCGAAACCTCATGTTGATTAGAGAAGCGAGGCATGGAGGCATTCTTCCTAACATCTTCGTAAGTAATTGCCCCACTTTTAGCTAGTTCTATTCGATACTCATCAATGAGACGAGCAAAATAGTCTTTCGACTTCTTAGCTGCAGTAAGTTCCAGACATACATCAATGCAACTCCTTTCCAAAGCACCATTTTTTGTAACCAAATCATTGTTGACATTCTTCAGCGCTGCCATCTGAACCTTCAAATTTTTGACATTCTCCTCTAACCTTTTAATCATAACCCTCCCAGAAGTACTCTCGTGTCAAACGAGCTTCATCTCGCTCTCGTGTCAAACGATCCACATCTAGTTGGAAAAAATGATTCTCTCGGGCCAGGGCCCTACTCTTATTTCTCACTTCCTCGAGAAGGCGCTCGGCTTGGTCCCCCCTTTTTCTTCCTTAACAAAAAGACCTTTGGCCTCTTGTCTTTTCATCCTATAATAATCCACATCTTCTACGGCTTTGTTCCTCTCTTCCAAAAGTCTATCACTACTACTTCGGTAACTCCCGCTACCCGAGGCACTCTGAGACGCTTGGCGACTCTCCCGAAGTTGGTCAAAAGCCAATCTAGCCCCTTGGAGTTTTTTCTCGCTCTCTTCCAGCTCGCCTTTTAAGCAAGCAGCAAGTTTGTTCTTAGCACAACGCTGCAAAAACAAATATATACATAAATGACAGAAGATAAAAAGACTCTTACATATTAAATTCTTTTTCCCAAGAGCACTGTGAACTTTCTCTTGAGCCAGCTCCTCTTACATCCGGTAAAACTCTCGTTCAAAATACTCAGCCTCGCCAGCCTGATCGAAGTGGTGAGCCAAAAGGCCAGAGGCATGATAGTCACCCTGACAAAAAAAATTGTAGATAAACAATTGACACAAAGCCCCGGCAACATCAACATACGGGCAAAGAGCACGAAAAAAACAACTCACCGCTTGAAGAATAGCCAAGCTATCCTCATAGGACAAGGGTGGACGGCGAAGGTCATAATCGACCCTGGGACAGTCACCTCCAAAGATATCATCTAACTTCCTGCAGAAATCAGGATCTAAAGGACGCCCCAAGGGATTCGTAGCATAGGCTTCAAAGCGATTTGAAACTGCAACAGTAAAATCACTAGGATTATGGTTTTCAAAAAGAACCTCTTTAAACCTTTCCGCCGTATATGATTGCCTATATTTACTACCGTAACTCGGAGCAGGCGGAAACTTTGAACTCTGAGGAAAGCTGGCAACAAGTTCCTTGGAAGAATCCATCTCAACAAATGAACCATCCCTTCGGGGAACAAGAAGGTCCACTGGTGACAATTCTTTCCGACGAAAGAATAGAAGGTTCGGTAGCAGCAGTAGTTGTGGAAATTACTATCGTCGAGGCAGAGGCACCGATGGTAGCACTCGGCATAGAAGAATCAGTAGGCGCAACGTCCGAAGCAGAACCAGCGGCATCAGCCGTAGGACCTACTATAGCTGAGGCAGAGGCACCGATGGTGGTAATAGGTAAAGTAACGGAAGGACTAACGACACTCACTTCTTTGATAACCGTTTCAGCTGTCTTCGGTGCTGATACCTCCTTGCCAGCATTTGTTGATTCTATCAGGGGTCTCGTAGCGGCTCGACGACGTTTGGGCAGAACTCCCCTAAGAATCTTCTGAAAAACAGAATTTTTCAGCGGCTGGGGAACTTCCGAATTTCCCCCATACTCAAAATCGATCAGATCGTTGCTCAGGTTTAAGACACCCAAAGACTCTCCCTGCAGATAAGGACCCGTCTTTCTCAGGAAACAAATAGAGGCAAGTACGAATACTCTAGAAAAGAACATATGAAAGTATTTGTTACCTGCTGCATAGTCTCCTCATCTGTTCGGGAACACTTTAAGCTGCCCGAAGGCTCCATGGAAATACCCTTACCCTTCCCCGAAGATGGGCGAGATAATTCTCTATCTTCGTCAGAAAAGTGAATGAAGAACAAATTATGAGTCCGAAACTCATGCCCTGCCTCAAACTCGGCCCGAGGGAAGTACCGACCAGAATCCTTCCAACCTCGGAGCACAGGACCCTTGAGAAGTATAGGTTCCGAATACCAATCTTCGTCCCTGGAATAGTCCAAGGACCCAGGGATAATATTTTCACTACCTTCTACGGTCCGAAAGCTGACTCCCCAAGGAGCAAACTCGTTGTCTAGGGTTAAAAAGGGCTCATAATGCTTAAAGAAATTCTCGGCAGAAAAATAGAACTTCGCCATAAATCCGGCAGGGAAATTATCTTCGGAGCGAAGAACCCACTGATTGATGAGGTAAATGGAGCTGCAAGTAAGTTGCATCACCCCTCGAGGTTTAGAAAGAGAGCAAAGAATGCGAAGAAACAAAGGATTCGAAGGCTTGTAAAGAGGAAGAAGTAACCCTGCAGACATTTGATGAAGTGTCACCAAGAGCCTGCTCTCGTTACATTGATACTCCTCAACCAGCTCTGGAGTCAATCTAGAAGAACTAATGGCTTCAATCTGAAAGCCCTCTTCTTTGAAACCCATGTCTTTCATCTTTAGAGCAAGGGCATCAACCTTAGAAGAAGACAACATAGAAAGAAAAACACAGAAAAAAGAAGACAGATACCGCCGGCGACCGGAAGTTGCAGAGGAAATGTGGATCAGAGGACAGGAAGATGGTGAAAGTTTAAAAAGAATCGACTTTATGAAACAATGGGAGGAGTAAAGAAAAGGGTCATGAAGGAAAACGCAGAAAGAACGCCTGATATGAAGTTACAAATTGGGAGGTTTCACGGAAAGAAAACGCAGGTGCCAAGGAAGACGGATACGAAGGGGCTAAAGTATTTTTAGAGGGAGAACCAAAACTTAAATAGTGAAAGAGGAATTGGCGCTGCCGGTCAGAAGGTAAAAAGAAGCGAAATCCTCGAGAATAGGAATAACGTGTCGAAAAAACCTCACACCTGGCAAGTAGTGGGGATACATGGGGGGATACATGGTAAGGAAGAGGTGGCAAAAAGGGAATTTCCTCTCCTCGCATCTTCGATACAAGGAAAGGAAAGAGGCAAACTGTGGAGGGTAAAACCCCTCGGGACACGTGTCAGAGATTCAAGAAGCAAGATCGCGCCAAAGGAAGAAGAAGCGGAGCTTCGGGACCAAACCAAAGAAAGATAAGTTCGAGCACACCGAGTGAAGAATCAGAAGAAAGGGATTCGGACCCTGCCTCGTAGGACCGAAGCCCCAGAGCCATCTTCGGAGTACCGCCGAATGAGCCGCCTTACTTGACAAGGACTGACACCACAACGATTGAGTCCATTGTCTTATTAGTTGTAAACCACCCAAGCTCGGCCTATATAAGGCGAGCTTGGAAAACATTGTAAGGGTTGGAATTTTTGGGTGTAACCTAAGTGGCGAGAGAGGGATTAGGTATGTATCTCCTCTAGCTCCTTAGGATCATATCCATGTAGTAGCAAAACAGAAATATAATCTTTATACGTTTAGTCCTTTGATTAATGTCTTTTTACATGTCTTCGGTATTGTTCTTAAGGTCTTCGCACCTTGTATAATGTATAAGTTATTGTGTGTGTGAGTATGAGATCTGAGGGTTATAGAACATGATGCACCTATGCAAATTTTATACTCATACAATGATGGAGAACACAGTCTTAAGACAAAGTCTATATACTTGCCCCTGTTCTTTATTATAAGCTCAAATTCTCATTCTAATGTTATCCCCGCACGGGTAGATTATTTGTTGTCGTCTCCCTTGTAGTCGTAGTCTTTTAATCCCGTGGTTGTTGCTGGTTCAGTGCGTTATGTCTTCTCTGGAGGACGAGAATCCTCGTCACCAAAGATCTCCTCGTGTCCATAGTCCCCGTACGGAGAACAGATCTAAACAATCTCATAACGAGTACCGTGAAGGTCGTTCTCGAGAAGGTTCCAAAGATGGGCGTTCGCGTGAAGAGCATCGGAGAGAAAGACCTCGTGGGGGTGGCAGGAATGAATCCACTCGTTCTGAACGAAAGACAAAGTTATTTTGAGAAGAGCCGTCAAAAGAAATCCCATGGAGGCCATGATAGACATAGATCCCATGATGATCAGAGGCCTCCTTTAGATCGTGAACCTAAGGGTACAAAACTTCTTAGTGGTGAAAAACCCCCTAGCCAACCTCAATCAAACCAGGCAGATGATCGTTCTCGCGCTATTAAGAAGACTGGGTCATCCCTCGAGGAGAAAGAGACTCGCGCACGTACTAGTAGTAAAACTTTTAAGGATGATCGCACAGAACCTTCCCGTGCGGGAAAGAATGTTGAAGGGAATCCTAACGCGAATGTTGAATTGCGGAAAAGTACTCGCACTTCTTCTAGGACCTTTGATAAGTTGTCATCCGAGAAACTTCCCGTTCCTCCTGGCGATAAAGCCTCTTCAAGCGGTAAATCCAAGGTGGGAGAGTATGCAGTAATGGAGGAAAGATATCCTGAGATTGAGATAAAACCCAAAGGCCACTCTTTTAAGAATTGCAGTATTGATGACATCAAGAAGAAGTTCGGGTTGGAGAATTTCGAGGTTAACTTTTATGGTGAGGGTGACGCGCTGACTCTTGATATGATCAAGGAGTATGAGTATAGTGATACTAAGCTTTTGACCACAGTGGGTGCGTTGGTGGCAGGTCAGAGGATTCCCTTGTATGACTATAACAAGATAAACCATTTTATTTATGACGTGCTGTTTGGCCGTAAGAGGGAAGGTTCTGACTGGCGCCATGTCTCAACTTATACGAGCAGCATTTGGCGCGTGTTGACTGAATGCGCGGATTGTAGTGACAAAAAGACTAAGATAACCTCGTTCAAGCCTGATTTTTCCGAACAAAAATTTTACGCCGCGGAGAACTTCAACAACACTTACTTGGACTATATTTCAGGTACTGCAAGGGTGAGATGGAACGTCGGTGTTAAAAGGCGGGTATTGACTGTGAAGCAGCGCAAGGAGGGCCAAGTACGTCTGCTTAGTGACATTCATGGCAGTAAGACCAAATGCGTTCCTAAGAGTGATAAGGTGCGGGATGATCATGACTTTGATTGGTACTGCACTCCCGTGGAGATCATTGGTCCCTGGGCAAATGGGTTCAGCAAGGAGAATCCTGATCTTCCCCGCCTGAAGCAACCCAAACGCTACAAAGGATTTTTTCCTTATAAGTTGAATTTTGAAGGCTTTCCCGAGGGCTATGAACTTTTTAATGTTCCTCCTTCTGGTGCGGCAACAGAGATGTCCAAGAAACGAAAGGCTACCGCTTTTCACTCTCGGGTAACAAGTTTTTCAACTTTTGAATTCTATACTCGGCGCACTCATTTTTCGTACAGACTACCTTTTATTTTAGGCAACCAAGAAGAAAAAAATCATGCCTCTATATTCTGCAGAGGAGGATGAAGAAGGTGATTAGCCAGAGGATTCTGCCGAGGAGGAGCCTACTGGAGAAGAACAGGATGAAGAAGAATTTGAGGAGAAAGAAGAAGAGAAAGTCCTCAGCCCAGGGAACACGGACCGCGAATCTTCTAATTCCAAGGAAGTGACTCAGATGATTCCGATGTTGATTCTCGTATGGGAGAGGAAGGCATGGGTGAAAGTGAGCAAAGTTACGATCCCAATTATACTCCGCGTTCTACTTCTACTGATCCTGATTCTACTCCTCCGCACGGGCGCTCTCGTTTGCGGTAAAAGGTGTCTGCGTCCCCTACCATTCATGAGGTGGAGGAAAAGGACTTCAATGTGGATGAAGGCTTTGTCACAGGCTTTGTCACTGAGCACGGTGCAGTTGGCCAAGGTAAATCTTGTTTTGTTATCCATATTCCCCTCTGGTTTTATCTTCTTTATGCGGTTTCTAATGCCTTTCTTCATGTGCTTTCTAGGATGCTTCTGGGGGAAATCGGGTGGATCTTGATCAAGATGCCACTGAAGTTTACAATGATACCCTTCGCAGGAATTTTCAACAAACTCAGTCCAATTCTATTTCTTTCAACACGGGAACGGGCAATCAACTTTCCCCAACTGATGATATACTCGTGGACTTTGACAGCTGGGACCAACCAGTTTTGCAACAACCAGCTGCTGAGACCCAAGTTAGCGCGGCCATGGGTGAGAGAGTTTCTACGTTGTTGACCATGGCAGTTACCAATCCACCATCCGTCCCATCCTCGAGTGCGGGAAAGATTGTCGATGTTGAAGAGTTGCTTATGTACTTGTCTGACAATGAGAGGGGATTTGCTTGGTCAATATCCAGAGGTTATCTTTCAATCCCATCTTCATTTTCCACGGCGGTGGCAGGAGAACCAGAGCTTAGCTCCCGCATTCGTGATCAAACTGCCGCTGCCCCCTTTGAGAACGTACGTGATAGCTGGGGGCGCTGTTCTAATGATGTAGGAAGCGCAACCCTCACCACTGGCTTAAATCTTGACCTCAGTGTTAAAGAGATGATTCTTATTGCTGATGGAAAAGCATATTTATTCCCGCAGGTGAATCTTATTGCGGTAATGCTCCCGTCTTTTACTATTTCTGGAAGTTCTTTTGTTACGCACTAAGAGAATGACATACTTATCTATTCTTATTTTCAGTTGATGAAGTATCAGTACAGGTGTTGCATGATGTACAAGTATTTTAGGTTCCAATCCATCCAGTTAGGATCTCTATTTGTTGACGAGAGGACCGAGTTGGGAAAAGCCCGTGCTGAAATTGCCGAACTGAAGAACAATCTTTTAGAAGCCAAATCTGATCCTTCCGAGGCTGATCAGTTGAAAGAGGCAAACACTAAGCTAACCGATGAGAATACGACACTGCATACTGAACTTGAAAAGCTCCGTGTTCAACTGTCTTCTCAGTAAGGTAAGATTTTTGCTCATTTTCCTCATTTGATTTTATTTTGAGTTTGGTGCGTTTCCTGAAGTATCCCCCCTGCTGACTAGGGGCGGGTGCGGGTGAGATCCAATCTCTCCGAGAATCAGTTAATCAGTTACGCAATCAAAATAAACAGCTTGCTCTTGAACTAGTAAATGTGAAGCTTAGGTATAATAAGCAGAGTGATGTAATTAAGGAGTACAAAAAAGCCTATTACGATCTTGATAACGTGAGACTTAAGGTGCTTGCGGATTACAAAGCTTGTGAAAGGAAGGCAGACGCGGAGTTATCCTGGAAATTTGCTTCCTTGGTTTACGTGTCCGGTCAACTTTCAGAATTACGCGAGAAACTTTCCAGTCGTACCTATGACTTTGACCGTACTATGATAGAAGACTTGCGTGCGCAAGTATCCCAACTTTCCAGGGAAAACCTTAGTTTTAGGGATGAATTTGGAAATCTCATGGCTGATCTGAATAAGGCTAAGCGCACTGTTGATGAATTAACCTCAAAGAGACTTCAAGATGAGTTATCATTAGTCAAGATGGGCTCCGCGGTAAAGGGAGTTTATAGAGAGTATTCGTATTGAACATGAGACTTTACTGTATAAGTCAGAGATAGTTAATCAACAGTCTCTTTATGAGTGTCTTGAAGCGTCGCACGCTAAACTTTCGAGGGACAATTCTCTTCTTGGTGAAACTAATGAGACTTTGACTGGAAATCTCGATGGTAATCTTATTAAGAACAACGTCCAGTTTTTATGTATTTTGTCTTCGTATTTTCCTCATTGCTTAATCATTTTATTTTTCATTATTCTCAGGTTTTGAGGAGAAAATCCGTGGTGCGGATACTAGGAGTGCTGAGTTACAAGAGAAGCTAACCAATGAAGAGAGTCAACGCACTCAACTACGAACCTTGGCCACCGCTTCCGAACTCCGTGCAAAAGAGGAGAAGGAAATATCTTCGTACAAGAATAGGCTTACTGAGCTAGGTTATGCGGCGCACATCAAGTATGTCACCAAGCTGAAAGTTGTTTATGACGCAGTTGAGAAGGACACGGGCAAGAGTTATCCCAGGTTGGCACTTCCCGAACGCCCTATCCCGCAAACTTCTCAGTTTTCATCTTCTACGGCTTCAGTTTCTCAACTATCCTCCGGTCCTCAGGATATTGTGCCACCTTCTTAGATGTTGTTTCTTCTACTGTCTTTGAGTTTTCATACTTCTCTTGCAATGATGATTGTTTTTGATTATTCTCTCTGAACTTTTTGGTTTTTTGACATTATATGTTTATGTGTGAATGCAGGTATAATCAGCTATATTGTAATTTGGTTGGTGCTTAATGATCAATCATCAATGATTTCGAGTTTCTTCAAATTGTTGCATACTTTATTCTTTTCTTTCCCCTGTTTGAGGAAAGATGCTGCTAGATCTCCATATTTGGCAAGGTCTTTGCTTAAGCATAAGTAATTCTTTTTTCTTTTTAGATTTTGGGTTATGATGGGTAACATATATTCGAAACAAAATATGTATACATACTTTCCCCTGTTACTCATCATAAGCCAAAATCGTACTTAGTGTTTTATCTTGTTTATGCAAACCAATACTGACTTTGCACCAATCAAGTACTGTTATGACTTGAAAATCTTTCGTGCGTACCAATACTGACTTTGCCCCAGTCAAGTATTGTTATGATTTGAATCCTTCCGTGCGGATCAATACTAACTTTGCCCCAGTCAAGTATTGTTATATATGATTTGAAATCCTTCCGTGCGGACCAATACTGGCTTTGCCCCAGTCAAGTATTGTTATGAGTTGAAATCCTTCCGTACGGACCAATACTGACGTTGGCGCAGTCAAGTATTGTTATGATTTGAAATTCTTCCGTGCGTACCAATACTGACTTTGGCGCAGTCAAGTATTGTTATGATTTGGAATCCTTCCGTGCGGACCAATACTGACTTTGCCCCAGTCAAGTATTA
>JAJJMA010301572.1:0-11468 GCA_023529015.1 Papaver nudicaule | reverse complement strand
GCAAGGCCCATCCGAATACAAAGCCTGTATTCAAGGCATACGCAACACTTTTCTATCTATACACAAATATGAATGTTAGACGAAACTTTACTTCCAATGAAGATACCAATATCATCAAAGCTAATTATACAATCAAGTTAGAAGGAGGAAATCTTAACAACCAAAATTTATGGGCTGCGGTTTTACTTAAGTTTGAGGAATTGAACGCTGGAAATCCTAATGGCCGGACGATTAACGGGTTGATGAATAGACGTAGTATGATCAAGAAACCCATGCGAGCATTTCATAACCAGGTTCTAACTGAAAAAGCGGGGATAACGAGATACACCACCAACTTTTTGTTTTCGTGAACCTAGTTGATTATGGTTGTTTGAACGATCTCACAAATCAATATTCAAACAACAACCTGAGTATAGTTCAGAGAACCAAACCCTAACAAGAACGTAGTTCTTGTAGATCTCAATAGAGATGGATTCACTCAAAGGTTATGAATCAACAAACTTGCAATTACTTCTATTATATAGATCAGAGACAATATAATGCGGAAGGAAAAAGTAATGCAAGACACCAGAATTTTGTTAACGAGGAAACTGCAAACCTAGCAGAAAAACCCTGGGACCTCGTCCAGATGTGAACACCCTTAGTATGAACGGTATACAGACGCTAGCCTACTCTCAGACTTCGGACTAGATTGTATCGAGACTGCATTCACCCTACAAGCAATTCAGCTACCAATGTGCTCCTACGTCTCTTGGCTCCCGCAGTAGCCTACGTACTTGATTCCCCTAGCTGACGTCCTTTACAGGCCTAGGAGTTGCTCCACTTCCCTTCGTGAAGACTAGCGATACCCTGCCTCTAACAGGACGCCTAAAAGTATCCAAGTAATTAAACGAGAATACGATTGTGATTTCCTTTAGACTTAAAATCAAGGTTAATGGAAATCGATATGTTGAATAGGGATTATTGATCTAGCCTAAACAACTTTACCTCCGAACGCGTGACGAACTTAGTATGAAACCTAGTTCATGAATTTGCGTTTGGGAACTTCTAGGGTTTACGATTCAAGATCTACCTTACGAAGTTTCTATCAAATCTTGGTCGTGATAAGATTGAAAGAATTCAATCGACCCAAGATACAGGATAAAATTTTACTTCTGACCTGTGCTTCACGATCCTCAAGTGAAGTCTTTTCAATAGTCGTAGTCCTAAAAGGACTTCGAGATGACGACTAACCTTTATGTAAGGATACACAGATGTGTAGAGGATTGAGGTTGTATCCTGCAGAAGGTCGTCTATTTATAGTGATCACCAAGGGAGGCTTTGCTTAAAGTTTATGCAACCTTGAGTAGGGCTCAAGCAAGTTCCAGAACTAGGAAAGTCCATAGCTTGAATACCCATTCTCAATCTTATAAGAACTTTTGACTAAGCCAAAAGTTAAAGAAGACTCAACCTTGTTTGAAGGTTCGTGACTTCTGGTCCAATGCTTGTTTGGACATCGCTTTGCGACTTCTGGTCCAAATAGTTAGTTTGAACATCGCTTGGATTAAGTTGTTTAATTCCATGGGCCAAGACACGACAAGTCCGAGAACTAATTATGTCTAGACCGAAAACTTCAAGATATGGAAGTTGGAAGTTTTCGCATGGCTTATGTGAGCGCGTACATAGAGCAGTCCTTAGAGTTCAAGAGAATTCAGGAGAATTCTTGAACTTGTATGTACGCGTTCATGCAGACTTAGCTCGTTCTCTGAAATCCCAAAGGTGGTATATGTACATGTACGCGTTCATAAACGCGTTCACCGTTGGGGTTTTTTTCAAGAGACAACTCAATATACTCTACCTATACAAATTATCACAACAGTGAAAAATGCAAAGACGAAAATCTAGAATACCTTCGGATCATATAAACAACATCATAGACTATTGGTATGATATAAATGGTAAAAACGATACGGAAAGGGAATACCTTTCTAACCTTCAGCGAGGACGTTATGATTTATCAAGTAGTAAGATTCGGTCTTCGTCTTCATCAGTCTTCGTCTCGATTACCTAGAACTATCCTAGTCCGAGTTGTAGAGTAAACTTATCAAGGATTGTGTTTTTGTCTCATAAACTTGACAACTGACTTGAGATAGCAACATCAGTGGGTTCAACCGAGCAATGCTCTAACAATCTCCCCCTTTGTCAATTTTAGTGACAAAAACCAATCTTACATATGGATTCAAAAAGTAAAATCTTTTAGCCCTAACCATAATGTACTTGATCTTCTTGTAATCTTCAGCGTCTTCAGATAAGAGTGTTCCTGCAAGCGAAGATTCAAGGTAGAGATAACAAACTCAAAGTCACCACACATCTTGGTTTCTAGAAGGACATAGTCCAACAAGAGTTTGTTATGCAATTGAGTAGTATGTAAAACTTGGTAAGCATATTGCATCGATGCTTCAAGATACTACACAATTTGATATGTTCTCCCCCTTACTCAATACACTAATTTTTGTTATGCCATGACAAGCACATAGATTTTACTCCCCCTATGACAATGCCGTAGACAATTGTCGTAGTAGATAGAAAGATTTTACTCCCCCTTACTACAAGATTTCTCCCCCTTTTTGTCATAAAATAGACAAAGAAAAGAAATATAGGAATCCTCATAAAATCGCAATAATCAATGTAGACAAAGGTAAACATACCTGAAACAACAGATAAAAAGATGCAATTCTCTCGTAGATTCCACAGCCGCACTCCCCAAAAAGATATTACCATGAAGCACAAGTTCAAAAGAACTCTCCCCCAGTATGTGTCATTCCATAAGGAACAACGCGACTACCTTCCCAAGCAAGGTTTTTAGGCTAATATCTTGGGTACGATTTTCACAAGTGAAATTATAGATATGTTTTTCTTTCTTAGCCTGTTACAGTCAAATAGGAATTCAAGGTTTAATCTTCCTACTTTCTTAGAGAGTTTCGGTCAACCATCGCCTTTAGAGAAAACATTAGGTTACCCCTTCCTAGTGGTTGTAATACTAAGAATTAAAGGTACAACATTTAATCCAGCGGAGTTCAACATTGTAGTCTACAAGGTACCTTATTATCAAAAATCGTCTCCTCTTAGCCATAAGAGTCAGAAGCATGGATTTTGATAATCTATCATGAACTGCTTTACTCGAACGGGTAGTATGGCTAAAAAAGTAAGTTCACGGTTTTGCAATACATTCATTAAGATAATCAATTAAGATCAAGCATTGTAATCATCAATTAAGATTTTAATTCAATAACCTCAATTAATTGTTGAAAAAGAAAACATGGAAGTAGTATAAGCAAATTATGCTTAACAAAAGATGACTACTTCTAGCATAGTGATTACCCAAACCCTAAGGAAAAGACAAAAGCTTTTTAATAAGGAGTTAACTATGCCATAAGACTATTGACAAAACTATCAATATCTGTTGTTCCCTCAACAAGAGTTGTGCTCATGGGAACATACGGTTCGTGAAACTTCTGGTTGAGACTGTTAAGAAAAGCTTCATGTTGTTTCACCATAGCTTCCTGTACTTGCAGAGATTTCAAAAATACTTCTCCAAGAACTTGAACTTCTCTTCGAGTTTCTTTGCATTCTTTTACAATAGAAGCAATTCTGTGATTCTTGGGAGTATTGGATCCAGGTTTCTTCATCTTTTTCTTCTTGGTTTTCAAAAGATTCTTCTTGGTTTCTTTTGGAACCGTAGTAACCTCATCAGTTTTAATAATAGTAGGTTTTTCACCATTGGTGATATAGAAAGTGTTTAATGAATCCATGAACACGTTCGTGAGATGAAGGACTATTACCCAAGACCTCTTTATATAGAGAGGTTTTCGGGAAGGGAGTTTCCAAAAATTAAAAAAGATAATTTAGGAGAGTTCCTCAAGAAGGAAGTTAGTTCCGAAAACGTGTAGTTCAAGAGTTAACGAACGGTTCCTTTGTATACAAGTAATCGTTAACCTAAGGATTCAGTGTGTCCCAATATAAGATTTTATTCATTAATCACCATAGATCCTTTTAAGTTTAAATATCAATAGTATGATTAGACACATATCTAATTGCATGATCTCGAGTAGAGGTCCATTTCTTCTCATGGGTCATGTTCTCGACTCTTGCCTTAGGAGCCAGATGCAGGGGGAAGAGTTGGAAGCTACTCAAAGATTATTGATATCCACATCGAGTCATTACATTTTGGACTCATATTTGATGTGTCAGCAGACAATGCTTAGGATGACAATTGTGACAACCGCTTTGGGGTTTTCTGGTCACGAACCATCAGGACAATTGATCACATAACCAATTAAGTGTGGATTCATCTCTTTGGAGCTTGGCTCAACAATTATTAGAAATGAGAATTATTGTCAAATCCTTTAATTTACACATATGGTTTTAACAAACTTACAAGGGCCTCTACAAATCAATAAGCACATACTAAGGACAGGAGGTAACCATTGTGTCTGTTACATGTGCATAGACCTTGTTCTCGGACTTTGAACAAAGTCGCACATTTACTTTCACATTTAGATAGTGAAAGGATGAGCAAGTTCTTGCTCATTCTCTTGAACGGTGTTTTTCTCCTCTAATCTAGATTTCTTAGTTCTAATCATTTTTCTCTTGACATGAGGTTCATTTCTCTTTAAAAATCTTTTGTTAGAAGAAGAGTTTGAAGACGTACCTTTCATTTCCTTCTTGTGATATGATTCAAGAATCATCTGAAGTGAATTTGATAGCCTGGTTGCTCTTCTTTATAGTTTGTTGACATATCTAAATTTTTTCTTATAGCGATAGCAATGAGAGTAGTTGTGACCTTTCATGCCGCAATAAGTGCAATATTCGAGTAATTCTGGTTTCTTAGAACCAAGGTTTCTCATAATGTCAATAGGATTTTTCACGTTCAAGACATTGCTGTCAGGAATAAAATCAATAGGCATTGCACAGAGTGCATAGTCTTCTATTTCTTCTTCTGATTCATAGAAGTCTGAAGTATCATCCAAGGTTGCTGCAGCAAGTGCTTTTCCTCCTGTATATTTTCTTCTGTTTGCACAATTAGGTGCAAGATGACCAAAACCTCTGCACTTAATACATTGAGGCATATCATCATCCACAATTTCTAACTCCTCATTGGAGGAAGTTTTTTGTGGTTGTTTGTTTGATGAGGGGACATCTTTGATAAAACGTTTATTTCGTTTTTTTAGGAGATCTCGAAATTGTCTTGTAATGTAAGATACAAGTTGAGATTCATCATGTTTTGATATAATCTGATCTTCAGAGTCATTAGAATTTTCTAAGGCTTTGAACGCTATATTGTAAGGCTTTGTATCTTTGTCAAAGATTTTAAGCTTAGCGATTAGATCACCCCTTTTTATATCATAACCATATGACTCCTGGATGGCATGTTAATTTCTTTGAATCATAATTAGAAGGTAGAGACCTAAAGATTTTTCTCACAATTTCTCTTTCTTCAATTGTTTTTCCAAGTGATTGCGAGGCATTAACAATTGCAGATAGTTTGTGATTAAAATCTTCAAAGGTTTCTTCATCAGACATTCGGAGATTTTCCCAATCTGATGAGAGAATTTGAAGACGAGCTTCTTTCTCTGAAGTGTTGCCTTCAAATATATTCTGCAGAGTTTCCCAGACTTTCTTTGATGATCTACACGTAGAAACATGGTGTTGAATATCTGGGGTAACTGCATGGATGTTCGCATTAAGCGCATCTGAATCTATCTTAGCTTCTTTCCTTTCATCATCGGAATATTGTGAGGGAGTTTTATCCTTTACATCATTACCGATTTTGATAGTGGGTATGGTAAACCCATCTTGCACAAAGACCCAACACTGATAGTCTCGTGATTGAAGAAAAGAGCGCATAACGGATTTCCACCATATATAGTTTGTGCCATCAAAGACTGGTGGAACGTTCACATTAGCAGAATAATGTGTGCGATCATAGCTCACGAAAGCGTCAAACACAGACAGTTACGTCCTTTCAAAGGTGTTTGCCGGCTCTGATACCAACTGAAAAAGCGGGGATACCGAGATACACCACCAACTTTTTGTTTTCGTGAACCTAGTTGATTATGGTTGTTTGAACGATCTCACAAATCAATATTCAAACAACAACCTGAGTATAGTTCAGAGAACCGAACCCTAGCAAGAACGTAGTTCTTGTAGATCTCAAAAGAGATGGATTCACTCAAAGGTTATGAATCAACAAACTTGCAATTACTTCTATTATATAGATCAGAGACAATATAATGCGGAAGGGAAAAGTAATGCAAGACACCAGAATTTTGTTAACGAGGAAACTGCAAACCTAGCAGAAAAAGCCCGGGACCTCGTCCAGATGTGAACACCCTTAGTATGAATGGTATACAGACGCTAGCCTACTCTCAGACTTCGGACTGGACTGTATCGAGACTGAATTCACCCTACAAGCAATTCAGCTACCAATGTGCTCCTACGTCTCTTGGATCACGCAGTAGCCTACGTACTTGATTCCCCTAGCTGACGTCCTTTACAGGCCTAGGAGTTGCTCAACTTCCCTTCGTGAAGACTAGCGCTACCCTGCCTCTAACAGGACGCCTAAAAGTATCCAAGTAATTAAACGAGAATACGATTGTGATTTCCTTTAGACTTAAAGTCAAGGTTAATGGAAATCAATATGTTGAATAGGGCTTATTGATCTAGCCTAAACAACTTTACCTCCGAACGCGTGACGAACTTAGTATGAAACTTAGTTCATGAATTTGCGTTTGGGAACTTCTAGGGTTTACGATTCAAGATCTACCTTACGAAGTTTCTATCAAATCTTGGTCGTGATAAGATTGAAAGAATTCAATCGACCCAAGATACAGGATGGAATTTTACTTCCGACCTGTGCTTCACGATCCTCAAGTGAAGTCTTTTCAATAGTCTTATTTCTAAAAGGACTTCGAGGTGACGACCAACCTTTATGCAAGGATACACAGATGTGTAGAGGATTAAGGTTGTATCTTGCAGAAGGTCGTCTATTTATAGTGATCACCAAGGGAGGCTTTGCTTAAAGTTTAAGCAACCTTGAGTAGGGCTCAAGCAAGTTCCGGAACTAGGAAAGTCCATAGCTTGAATACCCATTCTCAATCTTCTACGAACTTTGGACTAAGCCAAAAGTTAAAGAAGACCCCACCTTATTCGAAGGTTCGCGACTTCTGGTCCAATGCTTGTTTGGACATCGCTTTGCGACTTCTGGTCCAAATAGTTAGTTTGAACATCGCTTGGATTAAGTTGTTGAATTCCATGGGCCAAGACACGACAAGTCCTAGAACTAATTATGTCTAGACCGAAAACTTCAAGATATGGAAGTTGGAAGTTTTCGCATGGCTTATGTGAACGCGTTCATGAACGCGTACACATAGCAGTTTAGAGTTCAGGAGAATTCTTGAACTTGTATGTACACGTTCATACAGACTTAGCTCGTTCTCTGAAATCCCAAAGGTGGAATATGTACATGTACGCGTTCACCGTTTGGGGTTGTTTTCAAGAGACAACTCAACATACTCTACCTATACAAATTATCACAAGAGTGACAAATGCAAAGGCGAAAATCCTATAATACCTTCGGATCATATAAACAACATCATAGACTATTGGTATGATATAAATGGTAAAAACGATACGGAAAGGGAATACCTTTCTAACCTTCAGCGAGGACGTTATGATTTATCAAGTAGTAAGCTCCGGTCTTCGTCTTCATCAGTCTTCGTCTCGATTACCTAGAACTATCATAGTCCGAGTTGTAGAGTTAACTTATCAAAGATTGTGTTTTTGTCTTATAAACTTGACAACTGACTTGAGATAGCAACATCAGTGGGTTCAACCGAGCAATGCTCTAACACTAACATGCAGGCAAGAACATCCTAATTATGATGAGGCTAATGTGGTAAGTTTTCTACAATTTGGTGATTTCATCCAAATCAATTTTTATCTAACTAACTCTCTGCTTATTACGAAATGTTTCTTTTGTTTACATGATGTACAGATGCTTTGGTCAAAGAATAATTTCTATACGGAAATGAAGCGCACGTTTTACTATGACGTCCATACGGATTGTGTCGAGCATATGTTGCACAAGTTCATGGTTAACACATGTTTAGGAAAGTTGTAGTGTTTTCCAATAAGAAGTTCTTATAGATATTAAATTAGTTCTATTTTCAATGTCAATGGCTTACATTGTAGATGTAGTGGTTGTGTATCCATCTAATTACACTTTCATTCTAGTTGTAGTGGTTGTGTATCCATTTAATTACACTTTCATTAATAATAATCGTATGTTTTGAAACTCATTCCACAATCAAATATACGTGAACTATCAATAAAATGTGCAACTTTAAACCCTAAATCCAAAATGACATACCTGACTCATTTCTTGATGAAAAACGAAATTGAAACCTCCAATACAACCACCTTTGAGTGTACAAAAAACCCCTACAAGGTTTTCAAATGAATCGACCTCAAACTCCTTCAAAATCAAAAGGGGGTAAAAATGGTGGAGGAAGGTTTTGTGTGTGTGGGAAAGAAAAGGGAAGAAGACAGAATGAGAGGTGAACCCGAGTTTCTGTCTAAAAACTGGTTTGAAGCGGTTTCTTAGTAACCGCGTCTGTTCAAGTCAACCATTGACTGGCGCGGCAACTTAGAATCCGCGAGCACCTTTTCTGCGGTTTCTGAGAAACAGTGAAAATGTAGACATGCACCATAGTGCTTAGTTTTTTTCACCTCGATGTCTTGTCTGCATTGTGGGGAATTTCTCCGCATTTAGAGCACCAAAGTGCTTGCTCTAATCAGTTCAGTTGAGCTTAAAAGAAAACCAAAAATTCTAGTATTGAACTTTAAATATTACATTATTTATTAATCCATCTGGCGCACGAAACGCGTAGCAAATCGACAAGCCATTAATAAGTTCTATACAATGAGGAAGTGGATGGATCATAAATTCAACTTACTACGTACCTGCCCATACTGATAATACGGGACCTCAGATCATCTTGTAAGTTGTAATCAAGGGATGCATGGGGAGTTGTTTCTTCTTGGGTAGGGTAGATTGATCGACACCCATCGACTAACACATGATGAGCTCATCATTCAATTCCCTACTGTTTCATTTTCATCCGGCACATGCCACATGCGGTAGATTCGGCAGCCTTATCTCAGAGCACATGCCACATGCGGTATAAGATTGATGTTATTAAATTAGTTGTCCGTAAAAGATACCACTGGGCCGGGGCCGGGGCCGGGGCCGGGGCCGGGGCAAGAAGAAAAGCAATTCACATGGAACATGTGTTGCAAAATGCGCTCTTTTTGGCACAGCAGACATTTTGTTGGCGCTGCAAAGGGTGACAAAATAGGGTCATCAAAACCCAAAACCAAAAACCCTTTATAAAACGGACAGTTTTACCCTTTAAAATTGGGGCGTAAAATAAAAAATTGGGGGCGTAAAAAAATGAATTGGGGCGTGAAAAAAATAGGGGGTTAACCTTATCCTCTACCCATATATCCTTTTCTTTCTCCTAAAACAAAAACCAGTTTTACACTCGTGAGATTGAGGGTCCACTAATTTGGCCTCTAATCAGTCTAAAGACCCCAATATGCGTTTCATGTACTAATTCTGAACAAAACTAGGGCATCTTTTACGCCTTGGTTTGGTAGGCGTAAAAGCTTTTACGCCTTACTTCGTGAAGAATCACAAGACGTAAAAACTAGTTTACGCCTCGGTTTCATATGAAATCCAAACCGTAAAACCAACTGGTGCGAAAAAAAAAACAGCCCCAAATCGATGATTCTAACCTAAAAAAACAATGAAAACATGATTGAAAACATGGGGTTTGTTCAGAATTGTTTTCGCCATCTTTAATTTTAATCGAGACAATGAATTTTTCGTATCGGCGATGAATCGAGACGAACCCCATGTTTTCAATCATGGGAACGTAAACTGTTTTTGTTTTTGTTTTTGTTTTTGAGAAGGAGAAGATGAACCGTAAGTTTTTGTTTTAGAAGAAGGAGAAGGAGAGGGATAAGATGAGAAGAGGATATAAGGTAAATTAGTTTTTGTTTTGAAGGGAAACTTAGACTTTTCATACCTATTTAGACATCCCTTATAACTACCCTTTGGATGGGTTTATTGTTTTGAAGTGCCAAGAGAATGTCTGCAGTGCCAAAAACAGCACATGTTGCAAAAGTCGATATCAACTTCTTCCTTCCTGATTAAAAAAAAAAAAAAACAAACGTTAATATCAAAGTTATCATTATCAGAAATTTAGCGGTGTATTTGGAAAGTTTTGGGAGTTAGTGAGAAATTATTACGGTTACCTAAGAAAAAATCAACGTTGAGCGGACGAAAATAGATGCATGCGGATTGCAAGCCAACTGGGATTAACATATTCTAATTGTACATTTTATGCGGATCCAATAGTCGTAAGACACCGTAATTCGATATCTTCAATCAAACTTCAAAACAAAAAAGTTATTTTGTTAATTAAAATGTGACACCTAATAGAAAACTCCCATCAGATTACTCATCATGGTCAAAGATTTTAATTTGCACCAATTCCAAAAAAAACTTGTCACGGTCCCTCGTGGGAAAGCTTATCGTTTCTGTTTTAAACTTTTCACGAAGCATGCATGAATTGATACGCCTAAATTTTGATGCCACAAGGCAGGGATGCACGTTGGGTCTGCTGGATCGGCTATTCGGCTGTGGCCTCATGTCAACCTACGCCTAAAAACGAATGGCATCTAAACACTTAATTTACACTTCTCTTACACCATTTCCTCTCTGCTTTTTAATCCAATTATTGCGGTTGTGGTGGTGGATGCCGATTAAAAGAAACATCTAGAGGAGTTTTTCAGCTCACCATTCTTGAACTAAAATTGTTAAGAATAAATATTTTGTTAGAACCAGAACCCATGTACTCTTTTACAAGCTTACTACCTGATTCCTCCATTTCCCAATGGGAAGGAAGGAAGTTCTCCAATCTCTGTAGGTAAACCCAAAACCTTGTTTATGGTTGTACTTCAGAGAGTTCGGCAAAACAAGAAAAATCCATCTTCATACATGATTGATCATATATACAGGGACCTTACAAGTCAATAGACAAACGAAGGGGAAAAAACATTTCCTGCGAGTTACCCAAACACAATGCTCTTGAAATGAAAGCGGCAAAAAGGTGTACCAAATCCAGAAACACCAAGAAAATGACTTAGAAAAGGTAACCCAGTTTGCCCAGTAGAAGAGATACAACTGATATTATATGATTGCCTGCATAAGCATAATCCCACACTGCCGAATATCCGATAACTACAAAATGCTGAAATCTGGGAGTCCATTCTATTGACAGTTTTGTCCGTAAATTTGGGGAATACAAATTTTTATATATTCATTTACACCTTTGAATTTATACATATAAGGAAAAAACTAT
>JAJJMA010301567.1:0-14914 GCA_023529015.1 Papaver nudicaule | reverse complement strand
ATCCACCTCTACATGCTTGGTTATGTCATGTTGGACTGGATTGTGAGCAATGCTGATGGCGACCTTGTTGTCGCAATATAACTTCATAGGACATTGTAAGGTTGAATCCAATCTCCCTCAACAGTATTCTCAACCACAATAACTCATAGATGAGCCATAGCTCTCTCCGCTTCCGCACCAGACCTAGCTACCATTAATGATTGTATCTTGCGGCGCCAAGTTACTAAGAGTCCTCCCACAAATGAACAATAGCCAGAGGTAGAGCTGCGATCGATCACCCAACCTTCCCAATCGACACCAGGGTATGCCTCAACTTTCACATGATTATTCTTCGAGAATAAATCCTTTTGCTGGTGCAAACTTTAGGTAGCGAAGAATGCGATACTGTATCTAAGTCATACCCAGACTGATCTTCACTATAAGTACTCTCCCCCTGATGAGAAGTCTCAACTTTCGAAAAATAAGCGTTATCTTCACAAAATGTTACATCCTAGATACAAGGAGCTTTCCCGTGGGAGGATGACAACATTGGTAGCCCTTTAAAGTAGTTGAGTATCCTATGAGAATGCACTTAAGAGCTCCATGATCTAATTTACTCCTATCTCGTTTATGGCCATGAACATAGCAAACACACCCAAGCTTTCTTTGGTGGAATTCGGACAGGAGGTTGAAATGAAGTATCAAGGGAAAGCACTAGAAGGCATCTTGTTAATCAAATGTGTTGCAGTAAGGATAACATCGCCCTAATACAACTTTGGCACATTCACCGAAAACAACAAGCATCTAGTAACTTATAACGAGTAACTGATTTTTACGTTACCTTGCTGAGGGGGTATCAATACAAGAGGTTTGGTCATATCTTAACACTTAAATTTGTGTTAAATTGGGGAAGGACAAATTTATAAAAAAGATCTTGAAAGCATAGTAGACATCTCTTTTGTCTTTCAATAAGTAGACCATGAAACTCGTGAGTAGTCTGATACAAAAGTAACAAACCAAAGAAAGAAGAACTAATGACACATGAAGGACGCCAAACATCACTATGTATAATAGCAAAAGGAGATGGAAACATCTATTCCTGCTTAAACAATATGGGACACACTGATGTTTAGCTAACCCACACTTTACAATAAGGTTTAGATAAATCAAGTGCATAAAATAACTTTTTTAAGTACCTAAAAGAAGGATGTCCCAATCGTTTATGCCATAGCCGAAATTGTTCTTCAACCTTAGATACACTTGTTGAGTTACAATTCGTTGCACTGTCATCTTGTGTTGTCCCTTGCAAGTCCAAGTAGTAAAGGCCCCCTCTTTCTTTGAAGGCTGATTTAGGGGCCGGGTGAATTACTAGGGAGACCGGAAAACAATATTCATATCCTAGGTGTGTTATAAGGGGTGTCCAAAATAAGAACCTAATCAAATCAAATCTAAAACCTAATAATAAAAAAAAAAAACCATCTTCTTCTCCTTTCCATGTCTTCACCGCCATCACATCACCACCGCCTCCACCACTACTAGCGCTGCCGCCGCCACCGTAGCCGCCACCACCATTTCCACTTATTGTTTAGCTGGGTGTTAGGATGGAGGGCAGTCAATTTTGTATTCTTCAAGAACTGATTTTATGACGAGTGTTGAATTTCCTTCTTGTTTTATCTTAGATTTAGCTGATGTGTTTCTTCTTTGGGGATTGAGTTACTGGCTCCTCCTTTTTGTAAATCCTTTAGTTTTTGAATGAAATCGGTTTGTATAGGAAAATAGTGTTAGACCCTCTGTCCTTTAAGACTCTGGATCATTTCATCATGGTTACGTTTAGTTTGCATTAATGGTCACCTGGGAAATATTATGATTATCTCCTTAATCTCTGTAAGTTCCTGTTATGTCATGATCCCAAATTTTCGGCTGGATTTGTTGAATGAAATACAGACAAAATTTTGTTTGCTAAGTTGCCACAACCAATCTAGCCGAATTTAGTGTTAAAAAAAAAAATCCAGCCGAAAAAAACCCAGACGAAAATAGATTAAACCAGACGAAATTTTTAGGGGTGGGACTTGGGTTGGTTGGGCGGGTTGGAGGGTTTGGCCGAGCCATGTCCGTACTAAAAATTACTTGTCCAGGTTGCCCATGGAACCCATGGAGGTGTGCCCACAACCCGCCCAACTTGTATCTTGGGTTCCTCGGGTTCCTCGGGTTGGCCCATGATGCGTGATTGAAAGCAATATTTTATGACAAATCTTGGTAACAATTAGATTTACTTACTTCTTTTATACTAAAATTTCAAAGAATTTGAAATTCTTATTAATGCAATAATATAATATAAATTTTCTTTCTTATAATGTAAAAAATTATACTAAAAATAATAATAATACCACTAATAAAAATAATTATATAAATTATTTTATAGTCTCATGGGTTCTTCGGGTTGCTTGGGTTAGAGATATGTGGACCCGTGCTTGCCCAAGTTAGTTCGGGTTGGTAAAATATATGCCCATAGTTGCCCAAATTTTGAAATACCTAACCCAACCCGCCCAATGTTCGGGTTGGGCACGGGTTGGGTGGGTTGACCCAACCCAAGTCCCACCCCTAGAAATTTTGTTAGCTAAGTGCCACAACCAATCCAGCCGAATTTAGTGTAAAAAAGAAAAAATCCAACCGAAAAAAATCCAGACGAAAATGGACTAAACTAGTCGAAATAGAAAATGGGGAGGAGGTAATGGTGGTGGCAACAGCGGCGGCTTTGCTGGTGGTGGTGGTGGCGGCGTGGTGATAACATGGTAAAGGAGAGGTTATTTGGCCATTAAAATTAACAACAGATTAGCCAACCTAATTAAAATCACTAATACTGATTAATTATATCCAAATATATGGGGTGACTTTAATTACCACCAAAATGTCTCTATTTTGTCTCATTAGTCCGGTCTCCCTAGTAATTCACCCGACCCCTAAATCAGCCAATCTTTCTTTACACAAACCAATCGTCGCTCCAGTGAGAAGATCCTGAAAAACACAATGTGAGTCAAAGAAGGTAATGCAACACTATAAGGCTTCGGCTATTTGATTGATAAAGAGAAGACTGCAAGACAAGTTGGGGACATGTAACACTATAGATAAAACATGGATTTAGTTATGGGAATATGTCCTTCACCAGAGACAATAGTTGGAGATTGATCCGCTGTCAAAATACAAGATTCACTGGGACTTGAGCTATAGGTGAGAACAGATTGGATATGGTGGACATGTGATCGGTTGCTCCACTATAGATAATCCAAGAACCCTTAGACTTATCACACGTATAGTTTAGTGCCCTGCCAATGTTATCCGTGTTACCTGATTGAGCCAAAGAACTAGACCAAGCGGAATTTTCATTGGATGACAACATTCTAGCATAGTTCTTGATCATTTGCTCCAACTGGATTTGAGATGGCTGAGGAGGATCCAACAATCAAGTACCCAAGTTTTTAAGAACAACTCTGAGATTAGATCTACTTTTAACTCGACAAACAAATGACAACCTTAAAAGAAGAAACCAACGTACAAACATCTTTATGAACAACTCCGAGATTTTTCAAAAACCTCTTCCCGATCTAACTTATAAATCTGAATCACAGATCTAAGCTATAGCAGATTTAGGCTGGGTTTCTCTTATCTCTCTCTTTTTTGCTCTGATACTACGTGGAAACAGAGAGAAAGAGAGTGAGTGAAAGAGTGATTTAGCACCCATGGGAGAGTTTCCCTTTTATAGACTTAGGTATAGATTCATTCCAACTACTTATGCACTATAAAGAAAACCCTAGGAAAAGAATCAAAATTGTAGTTGAGGACCGAAATGCCCTTCTATAGAATGGAAACTAGTTAGTATTCCTAAAAAAGAAAATAAACATGAATGCCCTTGCAGCACAACCTTAACCTTTCAACCTTTAATACTTATATTGACCAATTTTTGTTTGTGAACTATTAATAACTCAGAAAGGGACTGTGAAGTCTTCAGTGCAAGAAGTAGGGCAGTCATTTTGTTAGTTTCTTAGTATATATTGTTTGAACTTAGTGCACAAGGGCTACACAATGCATGTTAAGTTACATAATATATTATAATGGTTACGGGCTACTCCACCCATTACTTCTAAGTTTTTTGAGTTGCCTAGAATACTAGCTAATAACAAGATCAATTTGTTAATGAAGTGAGAGGAAATGAAAACTTGGTTTTATGTGTCAGTAGGTTTAAAACAAGAACCTTAGAGGAGAGAAGGAAATAGTGTCCTAATAGGGTTGTCGTAATAGGTTTAAAACAAGAACCTTTATAAGAGAGAAGAGAGGAGAGAAGGAAACACTGTCCTAAGAGAGGAGAGAAGCAAATGAAGGTAAAACAAGTAGAAATATAAATAGTTGGAGTTCCGCATCAACCAAACACCAAAATATCACCTTTTCCCCTCCTCTAACCTAATCCCACACTCCAGTTCCGCTCTAGCAAACACACTTGTCCAAAGACCTTCTGGTGTAGAGTTAGAAGATTTTACTATGAGTTCTTGTTGAAATTACGACTGTTTTTACCTGTTTTACTTTTGCTAGGAAACACCACTGTAATTTCCAAAATGTAAATAGCCACTTGTAATATTAGATCAGATTATGCATGTGTAAAGAAAGCCGTTGGTTTCAACACAAATCTTCTACTAATTTTGCGTTCTTTCTTAATTATAGTTAGAGTTTACTGTTTAGACATCATATATCTAAAAAAGTTATGCCGTACTTGCAGTTGCGACTATGGTTGGAACAACAGTGGCTTATTTGATGGTGCCTATGCGATCACTTGGTCAAGATAGTTGGAAGATAGCGGCTGCTCTCATGAGTAGTTATATTGGCGGAAGTAATTCCAAAAACACGCTGTTGCATCTCGCATTTGTTCTTGTTCTCTTTAAATAAGCATAACGAGATGAAGACGTCATTCATTCACATTGAATGCTGTTAATACATGATAGTGTAGTTTTTATGTTTGAGCCTACACAGCCGAACAGGTAACATGATATGACTGGGACTGGGTACACCAATCCAGAGGTGTGATCTAGTGCAATTCCTTGTTGATATAGACGTTGTTGATTTTCTCTTGTCACATTAATCCACTTTCCATGCCTTTCAGTATTCTTAGCGTGTTCAATCATACACGAGCATATTTTTCATAGTCTGTCATCATAACTTTTCAATGAACATGATACCTGGATTAATAAACCTCTTTTGCGTTGTTTGTATCTTGCAGAATGCGTTTTTAAGCTTTTCTAATTTCTGGATGGACCAATTAATTGTATAACATTCACCATCAGCAACCGAACATCTTTTACCTACTATTCCTAATTGTGTGATAATACTGATACATATAGATATCTTGCTTTATGCTTTTTGTAGGGAAAATTTGCTTTCATGGATTATTATGTATCTTTTTGCATTTTCTTAAGTCCATCTCTAGCCTCTACGAAATCAAAACCATGCCTTTATATCTATATCTTATGGTGAATCATTATCCTTTATGGAATTGATCACCTGGGTTTGAGTGCCTTAGTTAACTTACACATGCCTACAATTGCATGCTTTATCTATATGTTGCCCTTTGTAGTTCGTACAATTGCTTGTACACAAGCAAATTAAAGAACCTAATCCATGTCAATACCTGGGTACTTTGGGGGGTGCACAAAGTGATAGTTATCCTGACAATCATATAGATAGAATTGATATAGTTTTCCCAAGGTTATTGATCTGGAATAGATATACGCTTCTTCCGCACTCACATTCTCTTATTTATGTACTCCTGTTGTATGTGATTGCTCCAATTAGCGCGAGGTGCATTTCTCTTCCCACTTTATATGTGTAACTAATGAAGGTTTTTCTGTGGTCTGTTCCAGCGGTCAATTTTGTTGCTGTTTCAGAGGCTCTTGGTCTATCTTCATCAGTATTGGCCTCGGGAATAGCTGTGGACAATGTTGTTTGTGCGATATATTTCACAGTTCTTTTTGCATTAGCATCCAAAATTCCTCCTGAGACTTCAACATCATCTAATGGTGCGTGTCTTACCTTTGAATCTTGATCAAATTACAAGAACCATCTCTCCGATCCTATTTTAATATTTTAAAACCTCTTAACAGTTAACTCTGCTACTAAACATTAGCTTTGGCAGTATATATGTTTTTTAATTTATTTCTAGAATTTATTATGTCTGGACCAAAAAACCTGTTCCTCTGCGTCACCTGAGTTTTCAGTGGTCATCTTTTATAACACATGATTTCCTACGTTCTGCCATTTTGCTTGTTGTGTGGTAAAACATATAACTTTTGTGTTCAGTCAAAAAATCAGGGTTCGTGTATATGGGGTTGATTTGAAATATCATTTTGGATCTCTCTGTGTTTTCAAATAAGCCCATTCGAGACACATACAGCTAGATTACCTTAGTGCACTAAAAAGCACGAGGGTAATTCGAGCTAATTCACTTGAAAAGCAGACATATCGTCTAGTTGCATAATTAAGGCCATCTTCTGATCAAATGGGAATGTTTGCAGGTGGTTTGGTAGATATGGAGTCTGACTTGGGAAACAATCTAACAGTTCTAAACTTTGCTACGTCTCTTGCAATATCTTTTGGTATTTGCAAAGTTGCCTCCTGTCTGACGAAAGTTCTCGGTTTTCAAGGAGGTAGTCTTCCAGTTATTACAGCAATCACAGTTGCTCTTGCTACTCTATTCCCGATGCAGTTTGGTTATCTTGCACCTTGTGGTGAGGTTATGGCTCTCATTTTGATACAGGTAGGTAAAATTTAAAATTTATATGATCCAAGCGGTTATTTCCTACTTTATGATTTTATGTTGGACTACTCGACATCACTATTTGATTGTTTTTGAATTTGAATGTGCTGTTTGCCACAAGATTAGAATGGCCAATGTCCAACACTCCTTAAATCAGTCTCCTGCAGACTCAGGATATCTCTTGACCATAGAGATTATCACCATGTAAAATCATCCCACTTAGTTTAGGAGTGATATTATACAAGGATGATGAACATAGTTACCAAATATGAGTGTCGCTATCAGTGTGGTGCATAGTTCATCTCTGAGCCTCTTACAATATATTTCTCCACGGGTTATATGTTTGTACTATAACATAACTCCCATATTCCTTTAAAGTGGGAAATGTTTCTTTGTAATTCAAGTAAAATTGTGTAAGCAATGTCTAAAGTCTAATCTAATTTTGATATTTGATCTTTCCATGTGACAAGGTGTTTTTTGCTGTGGTGGGCGCGAATGGGAAATTATGGAATGTCATGAAAACGGCCCCCAGTGTTTGCGCATTTGCATTAATCCAGGTAGGAGTTCATCTTGGAGTGATCATCGGACTAGGAAAGTTATTAAATCTTGATCTGAAGTTGTTATTGCTGGCATCAAATGCCAATGTTGGAGGCCCTACAACAGCTTGTGCGATGGCCACAGCCAAAGGATGGGGTTCTTTGATTGTTCCCGGTATACTTGTAGGTATATTTGGGGTAGCGGTTGCAACTTTTCTTGGCATTGGGTTTGGTTTGATGGTCCTCAAAAACTTGTAGTCCTTTTCAAAATTCAAAATATCTAAAATTTACTAAATGAGGTTTGCCCAGTTGGCAGTTATGCGTTTTGGTTGCTCCTGCATGAGCTGTAGGTTCGTTTGCTCGGGGAGGGGGTGCTATTAATCGCTCTGTGGTCGGCAGTTATGCTTTTTAACCCGTCTTCAGGATATTGTCCGTGCCACCTGAATGAAGTGAAAAAAAAAAGAGAGGAACAATTATGCCTAAAATTGGCAACTGTAAAACTCTTTCTTCTTTCTTGGTGTAGACCTCTGCACTCGAGTCATTAGTTACAACTCATTTGTTTCAACATGATCAATGACGTTGGTAGGCCACCTCAAACCAAATGCGCTGGAATAATCCAGTAAGGAGACTAGCTGGACAAGATGTCATCTCATATGACGATTTACAACAAGAAACGTATCTAGAAAATGGGCCATATGGACTATAAAGTATAAACGTATCTCCAAGACTCCAACGGGTACGATAATGAGAGATGCTGCATATACTTAATGGGATTTTAACGTTTCTAGTTTTCAGAAATCTATTCCTAGTTCCATAACTCGTTAATCAATTCCTGCAGTTGACATTACCATACCCCTCCACTTTTTCTGTGCACGCCACTCAATCCTAAATCAGATACCTTTTAAGAGAATCTCAGTGAATAATCAAATTTTCTAATGTACATAGGGACTTGAATTGAATTCCCACGAGTGTAGAAACTAGAAACTAGAAAGCGAACGTTAGTGAAGAAGTAGAGCGAGAGTCGTCGTTATGTCCCGTGCGAAGTGGATTGGAAATGTGGTATGCTTTCCAGGACAAGAGTATGGGGAGTAGAGACCAGAGAGAGAAAGAATAGTGTGTGTGAGAGGAGAGCGATAGGTGAACAACATCACTTCAAAGGCAAGCAAAACAAAAGAAAGGGAAGTAAGAAAGTAGAAACCCTACTTCTGAACTCGAAGATGATCTTCTCCTTCTTCTTTTACCTCTCCTCTTTCCCTTTATAAAATTAATCAGATCGATTTTTTCTTACGTCTCTAAAGAATCTTCTTGTCTTATACTCGTAGTATATCATATCTGGAGGATAAAACTTGTCCCTAGATTTAGTGGACTAGATTCGGTGTTTTAATGGCGTTTTTCTCTGAAACCTGTTTGATGGATCATTATGTCTAATTAGTAAGAGACAAATTTTGTTGAATTTAATGGCGTCAAGACAAGCTCCTCCTCCTTCTCAACCTCATAAGCCGTCGTCTAAGAAATCATCTTCTAATTTTGCTAAATCTGTAAATTCCACATCTTCATCTACAACTTCTTCCAAACAACTTCCTGAGACTACATCAATTGAATGTCAAAGTTCACCTGCTTCTTCATCTGCTAGAAGTAAGCCTCTTCACTATTACTCTGAAGAACCTACTACTACTGCTGCTGTTGATTCTGAGAGATCCAAAGAAAATGTTACTGTTACTGTTCGATTTCGTCCTCTTAGGTTTGATTTTTTTTTAATAATTCACTTCATTTTGGTTAGTTATTAATTATGATATTTGTGTTTATGGAAATCGAATTTACTTGGTATTGTTTTGGTGACAAGTCCGAAGGAAATTCGTCAAGGAGAGGAGGTCGCGTGGTATGCAGATGGAGAGACGATTGTGAGGAATGAATATAATCCTGCAATAGCTTATGCTTATGGTATGTTATGCCCTCTCTTTTGTTCAATTTAGGTTTTCTTCTTCTTTTTTTGGGTCATTGATGGATGCTGAAAGGTACATTTTCGACTAGAAAGGGCTGAAGAAGTATCTTCATGTTTGTTGTGCTATGATTGAATGAAATGGTTGAAATGGGTGACAGTTTCCAATTAAAAATGTTGTACAACTCGTGGCATGCTTTGATGAACCTATATGGATTACAATATTTGAGTTGTTTCCGGCAAAAGAAAATTGTCAGCAAATATGTGAGTTGGGCAAGGAATCTTACGAGACCTGAGCCAGTCCGTTCGATGGTGCCATTATGTTTTTGTAGTAGAGCAATGTATTAAATTACTTTGAGAAGTCAGCATAGAACGGCGCATCCCTCTTTAAGGTTCCAATTGCTACACAACCAAGGAGAAGCAAACTATCGGCTCTTGAAAACACAGTTTTGGTTTGTTGAGGAAAAGAAAAGTCAATCGGTTGGATGAAATCATTCTGTCTTCACGTTACTGGATGTTTGGCTACTAGTCAATGACATATTTATGTCATGGCTGGTATTCACTTCTTATTCCTTTGAATAAAAGGTGTACTGGAGATTCAAGAACAACCTCATGCAGGAAGAATCCTTCATGAAGGGCTTTAAATAACACTCGATTCTTTTGCATGCGCTCCGACGCGTTGCGTTAGGTTCTTTAAAGATATAACTTTGGTTGATTACAGCATCCAGAGGGTTATTGAACCCTGAATTCTCTCTCAATGGATGTATTATGCTATAATTATGAGGTTGTTGTAAGGATAAGAATTTTTCTGGTTGATCAAAAAGTTCTCTTCCAGGACTATTCACCGTGTTGTAATGGTGTGACTATGGACTCTTTCTGAAGTTTGTGGCAGCAAAATGCCAATGTTGCTTGGTCTGTCCGAGTGAATGTAGTGAGTACTGATGGCGAGGCTGAATTATATGCCTTCATGAAACTTCTGGAGATAACTTGATCTGATGATTATTTGGTGAAAATGTCCGAAGTGTAATAGAGTAATTAGTTTTGTGAAGACATGCCTGCCACTTTTTAGGAAAATGTCTTATGTGTTGGTGAATAAAATTCTTTATTATATATTTGAGATAAATTCCTAAGTATGTATGTGAATCAAACACCTTTAGGATAATGCTCAGTATCTGGATATTTGTAAAACCTAGGCTCTTGATGTACCTTAGATTTTAAGCAAGGGAATTGTCTTTATTCATTTAATTGATCAGCCTACCATTTATTTGATGTTCATTATTCTGACGCAGTCTCTTGAAATCGAAAGCTTTGTTTTTACTTTAGTTATTGGATCTAGGAGTTGTCGTTTCTCCAGTATGTATCTTGCTTACTTGAGCTTTCTGTGATTTTAGATCGAGTTTTTGGCCCCACAACAACAACACGCCATGTTTATGACGTGGCCGCACAACATGTTATTGCTGGTGCGATGGACGGGATCAATGGTAAGTACTTACTAAATATGAACTTCCCTTTGATTTTCTAATTTCTGCTGGCACGAGCAAATTTCTCACAAAACTGCAACTATTCCCGACATTTTTGGTCTGGCTTATCATTATTAAACTTGTTCAGTATCCTATTAAAAGGTCATTAGTAAAGAAATGTGAAGTGATTGTGTTTCTTGGGTAATGATATTAATAATGAGGTATACTATCCTATGTATGTTCCAGAGACAAGCATCTAGTTCAACCTTAATGCTATCTAATTTTTCAATACTGCTTATCCCATAGGTTATATTGTTTCTTCAATGTTTTGTAGATGCATGTACTAATCTAGAAGTCAAACATTTAGGATTGTTTTGCTGTTAAGATAATAGATTTTCCCTCTTTGTAATATGTGTTTCCCCCTTCTTTCTATCAGGTACTATTTTTGCTTATGGTGTGACAAGCAGTGGGAAGACCCACACAATGCATGTAAGAGCATTTCTCTCTCATACTCGTGCATTAAGCATCACGTCATCAATAGAGTCCATACTTTATTAGGTTAGAAATTTCAATATCCCCAGTAGTCAGTAATGTGAGGTTACCTCCCATGGAAAAGAGATGATCTTCCTTGATGATCTTCAGGAAAACCGTACCAGAACATATCCCTGTGAGCCTAAATGTCATTATAATGAAGTAAATGAACCTACATATATAAGCATCTCGATGATTTGTAAGCTATTAAGCGCAATTGATTAATGACGTGAAAGGCATATTCTCTCTTGTCCTTATTTTGCTTGGTGGTAACCAACATTATCATCTCCCGTTATATGTAACATGCTAATCTTTGTGACACAAATATGATAGGGTGATCAAAGGTCTCCTGGCATTATACCGCTAGCGGTGAAGGATGCATTTAGCATAATTCAAGAGGTATTGTTAGCAGGGTACTTTATCCTTATTAGAATATTAGTACTGTTAGTGAGTTAATCTAACATTCTTATGCCCTAGACGCCAACACGTGAATTTCTCCTGCGTGTGTCGTATTTGGAGATCTACAATGAGGTAAGCTTCTTCTAGTTTTCTCAAAATCAAGATGTATTGATATCCTTGGAGTTAATGTGCTTTATAACGTATTTGTTAAGTGATTTACATGCCAATGTGTTGTATTTTCAAATAATTTGGCGGCCTTCCATCTTATTTCAGGTTGTTAATGACTTGTTAAATCCAGCAGGACAGAACCTGAGAGTTAGGGAGGATAGTCAGGTATCTGTCACATTACTGTAGATCATCCGTGTCCTAAGCAAGACACTCATTGTACTCCTACTCTGTGTATACTTAATCACTATACTTCTATTTATCACATTGCATTGTTGGTCGTAGGGAACATTTGTTGAAGGTATAAAGGAAGAAGTTGTATTGTCCCCTGCTCATGCCTTGTCACTAATAGCTGCAGGAGAGGGTAAGGTCTTTGATCTCTTTGTTTTCTTATGTTTTTGCTGTGTAATTTTTTCTCTTTCTTATATTCGCTACTTGGTCGATACACCAAATGATTATCCAATCTATCTGTACACTTCCTGACATGTGCGTTGTGTCAGCAAAAACTTTTTCTTGTTTCAATAGCATTTTTCGCTGCATAACTATGGTTTTTTCCTGATAAATATCATGCTTTCGGACCTGTAGAGAAAAAATAAAGTTGGAGGTTTGAAAATGGGTGTTGCAACGGTTCTTGCTTTTATGTTCTTTTATCTTTTTTGTTTCTTTATCCTCTTTTTCTTTCTTACACATTTGTGTTTGAAGCTGCCTGTTCATCAAGATTTTTTCAGGCTTATTGAAACGTATTCATTTTGAACCACAGCACACAGGCATGTGGGGTCAACGAAATTTAATTTACTCAGCAGCAGAAGCCATACAATATTTACTCTGGTATTTAACTTGCACATTATTTGAAATTTTACAAGTTATCTTAAAGGAAGCATCTTGATTTTGTTTTACTCTTCTGATCGCTCTGTTACAATGTGCGATACTGGCATGCCAATTTATTTATAAATGCCGGGCATATAACCCAAGACATGTTGGTGAGTTCTTGTTTAACCTTAGAGATGGTTGAACAAATATCGAATTCGAACCTGTGGGTGTGTTGAGACTTGATTTATCTGAATGACCTTCTCGCCTGTTGCACGCTCGGTATGATCAGATTTTATAGGAGCACCATTCTGTCATTGACATAAAAATATTAGCCAATGGAGTAGTTTCTGATGAAAATATTGCGCTGTGATTATCTGTCTCCAAATTGGAGTTTCAGATTCATTTTGTATTACACTAACGAGCTTAGAAACCCAAATCAACTTCATCATCTTCCATCCTTTGTTTTCCTACCTCAATTGCATGATACTGACATTACACACTTCTCCTTTTGGTTAGCTTTTGCTTATAAACCTGAAATACTAAAGAGTAAAAACATATGCTTACATCACGGGAAGCTGGGTTGCGCGGAAACGCCCATATAGGTGACGTGTCCCGTACCCGTACGTATCGGTACGGGTACATACGCGAAACGGAAATACGTCTGTAATAGTTACGACAAACAGTCGACTAAACAACTATGATTTTGGACCAGTTGACTTTGTAATTTGGCCTCACATTTTGGAATTTCCTTATTTGGCCTCACATTTTGTCCCCCCAAAGTAGTATTTGGACCAGTTGACTTTGTAATTTGGCCTCACATTTTGGAATTTCCTTATTTGGCCTCACATTTTGTCCCCCCAAAGTAGTAGAAAATCTTATTTGGCCTCACATTTTGAGTAGCATTAGAATTTTGTCATCGTTTACATTTCTGTTAACATTTCTACATATCCTAAAAAAAAAAAATCTTATATACCGCCGTTTCCCCGTACCATGCATTTTCGGAATTGCCGTATTGGACACACGGAAACGTACCAGTATTGGATACACGTACCCGTATCTGTGCAACCCAGACGGGAAGGATTTTATCTGGATCGGATTTAGTTGTGGAATGGCCAAGCAGTTAACCAATTTGTTTGTAAATTATGGTTTGGCAATAGATTATACATAACGGCCTGGTTAAATCTCAAAGCGTGCCCGCTACTCCTAATATAGTGATATTTGTATTCTTTTGTAGGAATCTCAAATCTTTCCATCTTATTTTATATGATACATTTTCTAAAATGGGATTTATTCATTTCATTTGCTGATGTTTCACGTTTTTTTTTTTTTTTTTTTTTTTGTTGTTGATGTGATTTTTATAATTTTGATCTGCAGACAGTAGAAAGTAGCCCATGTGGTGAGAACAGCGAAGGTGAAGCAGTTAATTTATCACAACTGGTTAGTTTTGTAGGCTTCTTATTACAAACCTTCTGTGCTTTCTTTTCTTTAGACCTCCCTGAACTGCTTTTGCTTCATAATCACAGTTTTGTTACTATAGTTTAATTATGTTGTTGGTGTTATGCTTTTGAACTGATGTAGTATGCAGTTTATACACAATTAAGTTCTTATATCTTCTTTGGATCTTACTTATACCTGCAGAACCTCATCGATCTGGCAGGTTCTGAGAGCTCTAAAGCAGAAACCACTGGTGTACGAAGAAAAGAAGGATCTTACATTAATAAAAGCCTACTAACTCTTGGAACTGTAAGGATTGAGTCATCAGCACTTGTTATTTTTGACATAATGAAGCTTTCTCACATGCAAAGATAGCAAGTCTTAAATGTAAATAATTATGACTGAATGTAATAACCTGACTCGTCCATCCCATCCAATTCAGAAAAAGTAAAAAATAAAACACATTCTTAATAGATGAAGATGTTACAATAACTTCATGTTTATTTATGGTAACTTTCTTGAGGAAGTCTTGCAGATTGAAGACATCCAGCAATCTGCTAATATGTGACTTGTAGAATTGCAGGTAATATCGAAATTAACTGATGCACGAGCGACACATATTCCATATAGAGATTCTAAACTCACCAGGCTTCTTCAGTCTTCTCTAAGTGGTCATGGACGTGTTTCTGTAAGCTTTCACATAATTTCTGTTTTCTTTATTTTACATAACTTTGAATGAGGCTGACCTGCTGTTTCATAGCATCACCTTTGTCCTTGCAAGATAGAGTAACTTGATCAAAGTCTTTATATACTAATTTATTCTGAAACTACAGCTCATATGTACTGTAACTCCTTCATCGAG
>JAJJMA010301566.1:0-27239 GCA_023529015.1 Papaver nudicaule | reverse complement strand
GCGCAAGAATCTCACTTCAATACAAAAATCCACATCGAGAGCTTCACCGCCTACGACAAATCAGCAAAGGAGGAAGCTACCCTCCTCATTGAAAAACTATGTGAAACCCTCCACTTTTTGAAAGGACAGCGTATAGACACGTTCGAGGCCCTTAATCGCATTGCTTTCGAAACCAACCTCACTCCGACCTTACCCATGATTTACGAGATGTCCATAATGGCTGAAGCGCAGACGCAGGACATCACTTTCACCGACAAGGATATGCTGGCTGTAGAAGGACACAACCGTGCCCTCTATGTGACTTCTCACATTAAAGGTACGGAGTTCAAGAGAGCGCTAGTCGACACCGGAGCGGCGGCCAACGTAATCTCCCTCAAAACCCTGAGAATCGCGAGAATTCCTAAATAACAAATAGTTTACCATCCCATCGTAATGAAGGACTTCGAAGGGAACAAAACGAGTACGTATGGACACATCAACTTGGAGTTGAAGGTGGGGCCCATCCACACAAAGGCTAAGTTCCACGTAATCGAAAAGGAACCAGAGTACCACATGATACTAGGAAGGCCCTGGCTACACGAGAACAAAGTCGTTGCTTCTACTTACCATCAGTGCTTGAAAGCAGTCCTAAACGAAGGTATCGTCCGTGTAACTGCATCCCCCTCCCCATACTCATCAATATACGACGCTGAGTTCGTAGATCCGAAAGACGAAGCGTCTCAACGCCAAGACAAAGTCTACAATATACCACTCCCGAACTGGACATCCCTGGAGAGAAGCAACCCGCAACAACAGTCAAATGGGGACTTGAAGCAAGGGGAAGGAGGGAGTAAGACAGTAGCACACAAAAGGGCGGGAAGCTTCGTGACGACCCAAGACGCTAAAGGGAGGGTGGTGTACCTCCGACGCCAGTTCTAGCAATTAGCAGGGGAGACTAATCATAGCTCTCCCCGCCCCGGAGAATGCAACTACAACGAGCAACAAGTCGAGGACGAAGTCCAGGAAGCGCCCCCACAACTGCAGGACGGGACGGACTCCACCTCAGACGCACTCGAAACAATAAATATCGGAACAGACGAGTCACCCAGGCCCATCTCCATCAGCTCAGCCTTGTCACCTGAGGAGCGCGCCAAGTTCGTGGACTTACTAAAAGAATATCAGGACACGTTTGCCTGGACGTACGAGGAGATGCCGGGACTCGATGAAAAACTGGTAACACACCACTTGTCCATAATTCCAGGTTCTAGACCAGTCAAGCAACAACCAAGGAATTTCAGACACGACGTGGAAGAGCAGATAAAAGCCGAGATACAGAAGCTGCTAACAGCGGGGTTCATCAAACCAATCCAACACACCACTTGGCTAGCAAACGTGGTACATGTTAAGAAAAAGAATGGCCAAATATGTTGCTGCGTCGACTTCAGGGACCTGAATAAGTGCTGCCCAAAAGATGACTTCCCGCTCCCGAATATCGACATGCTTGTAGATGCCACCAGTGGACACGCCATGTTCTCTTTCATAGACGGATATAGCGGGTATAATCAAATAAAGATGTACGAGCATGACGCCCCGAGAACGGCATTTCGGACACCCCTTGGGAATTTCTACTACACGGTTATGCCTTTCGGTCTAAAAAATGCGGGAGCTACCTATCAGCGAGCGATGACAGCCATTTTCTACGACATGATGCACAAGGAGGTCAAGGACTACGTAGACGATGTAGTCGTGAAATCCAAGACCAGGGCGTCACACATAGAGATCTTACGACGCGTATTCGAAAGATGCCGGGAATACAAACTAAAGATGAACCCTTTGAAGTGCGCTTTTGGAGTTTCTTCAGGGAAGTTCCTCGGGTTCCAAGTAACAGAAAGAGGGATTGAGGTCGACCCGTCCAAGACCCAAGCCATTACTACCATGCCACCGCCTCGGACGATGAGAGAACTAAAAAGCTTCATGGGGAAAGTCTCCTATATCCGACGCTTCATCCCGGAACTCGCCCAATTCGTGGCTTCGTTCACCCCCTTGCTGAAGAAAGATGCTGCATTCGCCTGGACATCTGTCCAACAAGAGGTGTTCCACAAAATACAACAATTGCTCCTATCACCGGCGGTCATGAAGCCTCCCGCGCGAGGAAAACCACTACTTCTCTACACTGCCTCGAGTGACGTCGCAATCGGAGCGATGTTGGCACAAGAGGACGAAGGAGGGGTGGAATGCCCGGTCTACTACATCAGCCGTACCCTAAAGGACGCGGAGCTTCGATATCCCAAAGCTGAGAAAGCCTGCCTGTCTCTGGTTTTTGCAGTACAGAAACTTCGACATTATCTCCTTTCCAACCAAGTGGTCCTGATGGCGAAGGCGGATCCTATCAAATATCTCCTCTCGAAACTCGCCCTGATTGGGAGACCAGCAAGGTGGCTACTACAGATGTCCGAGTTCGACATAGCTTGTGTGTCTCCGAAAGCCATCAAAGGGCAAGCAGTAACCGACCTTCTTGCAACATTCCCGGGAGAAGACTCAACGGCTCTGCACGAAGAGGTACCAGGAGAGTTCCCCGAGATAACGTTGGTAAAAACAGACACATGGCTGTTATACTTCGATGGATCCGCCACCCCGAGCGACAATACTGGAGGAGCGGGCGTCGTCTTGGTATCCCTAACGGGTGAAGTATTCTCTCACTCGTTCAAATTGGATTTTAAATACACCAACAACTCGACCTCATTGGGAAAATCAGCCCGCCTTCCTCGAAGAACCAAGAGTATATCATTACAGCAACAGAGTACTTCAGCAAATGGGTAGAGGCAATACCCTTGAAGAGCACAACCGGTGTCACAGTCGCAGCATTCATCAAGGAGCACATCATCTGCAGGTTCGGGATCCCTAAACACATTATCACGGACAACGGGACACCGTTTGTTAACAAAGATGTGGCGAGCTTACTCTGAAGGTACGAGATCCAACAGATCTGCTCCACACCTTACTACCCCCAAGGGAACGGACAGGTAGAGAGTACCAACAAGACGTTGATTCGGATCATTAGCAGAACTTTACACGACAACCCGAGGTCATGGCACGAACAGTTGCCCATGGCGTTATGGGCCTACAGGATCTCTCCACGAAGCTCCACCGGGACGTCACCCAACTCGCCTAGTCTATGGCGCCGATGCCATATTACCAGCGGAGATTAAGGTACCGTCCGCCCGTGTCGCGGCGGCAAGCGGTATCCATTGGAATGAAGCCGATGTAGCCGATTCAAGGATAGCAGAGCTAGACTCCCTAGACTCAAGGCGGACCAAAGCAGAAAGACACATAGAAATGTATCGGAAAAGACTCTCCCGAGCATACAACAAAGCTATAAAACCAAGAACCTTTCAAGTGGGAGACTTGGTTCTGAAGACGGCAAAATACATCCAAAGAGACGCCACGACACCAAAATTCGCTCTATGTTGGGAAGGTCCCTATGTTATCTCGAAGGCATCTGCGAGTGGATACTACAAGATAGTCACCGTGGACGGAAAAGCAGAGGGGACTGTCATTAATGGCAAATGGCTGAATGGCAAAAGCCGCAAACCCACAGAGGAGAATCAAGCCCTACAAGATCACATGGATAGGCGCAGGATCAACGTTGCACCCCGCCAAGGCTTAGCAAAGCCTTCCATCACAGCGCGACGAAAGGAAACAGAGCGTGACCCTATCCAGCCAAAAAGCCACTCAGGCGCAAAGGAAGTCGAGAGATCGTATGCGAGGGAAGATTATTGGAGCAAACTCGGAGACGCGGACACGTGGGGACTTAGGTCAGGAAAGAGAAAATTCATTCTTTCAGATAAAATGCTCAACTGTTTCTTTATTTCTAAAAAAAAAAAAAAGAGAAGAGTTTCAGTACATTTTGTCCATAAACATCAGAGCTCTGAACAAGAACACTCTTTCAAATCTAAAAGCCTTTCCCCTGTCAAAACTCTAAAAACCAGACTTTCAAAACAAACCATCCAATAAGGAGTAGTCTCGCTCGCTTATAAAGCATCTCCACCCTCTGTCGAAAAATATCATTCTTCTTTCTCAGACTCTCAATCACCTCATTAACCTTGTCCGACTCTTCAACCAAAGCTTGTTCCTTGGCCCGGATGACTTTCAGCATTCGGCCGGCCTTGTCAGATAATCCTTCCAAGTCCTGTTCAGCACGAAAAAGAGCCCTTGAACAGGGAAAGATGTTAGAAATCATCCCAGCACGATCCACTTTCATGATCTCGAGACGCTGACGAAGCCAGCCCACGTTGCACATCATCGCCTCCAGGACGACAATGCGACTCTCCCACCTTTGGATCATCCCGGAAGTTACGTCGTGCAACTTTTCCTCCCCCATCTCTTTTATCACGGGGAGGAGTAACGAGACCACGGTCACCATGACGGGAGTATCCTTCATCAGCTGTTTAGTGGCGACATGGTCGTACCTTTGCCAAATCTTCTCATAAAGATCTGCATAGAGAGTTGGCACAAGAAAACCACCGACAGACTTCTGTTCTTCGGAAAGGGAGACCATCTCTGGCACGAAAGGAAGACCGGCCCGCGAATGGTCGACCTCATCTATCCCAAGACCAACGTCATCAAGAACTGAAACCCCTTCAGATGAAGAACCAACACCATCGGTACCACCCTCGTCGTCTTCATCTACAACAACAACCAAAACCGGAGAATAGGTTGGAGAACCTCTCTGGACAGATTGGTTCTTCTTAGACACACTACGTTTCTTCCTGTGAGGCTGCATCCCCAGAAAGAAAGGAACGATATTCGATAAGAAGAATAGAGAAAGGAAGCCAAGCTAAAGTAAGATAAAGGCTTACAGAATCTCATGTTGGGGTCTGAGCGGATATAGGAACCTCCTCGAGACTCGACTTCCCTGCGCTCAAGCGACCTCGGCTCCGAGTTACCATAACTCTGCACTGCTGCACTACCACCCTTGTTAAAGAAGAACAGAGTATAGGTGTAACGAAGCTACGAGAAAATACTCACCGGACTAGGGATTCACGTCCTCCGCTTCACGAAAGCTTCTCTTTGGGAAGACGAACCAGAGTTGTTCTCGTCGGCCATGATTTCGGACACTCTCCGTTTGGTGTAAGCTCTCCTTTGTGAAGACAAACCAGAGTTATCACTGCCAGCCAAGGATCTCGAAAATCACACCTTACGAAAAAGCTCATGCAAGAGGATGAAGACTATGGTGTTACAATTATCGTACACATGTATATATATATATGGGTATGCAAGCGAAACCCTAAAAAATTGGATGCGCCATACACGAAGCGAGACGCTGACCCAATCCCTGAACTCACACAACATAAGGACGGAGCGACGCTACATTCAAAGCTCTGGTCAAAGTCTGCCAACAAACTCAAGCGGGATCCTCTCGAAAGACTTTCTAGGAAGAAAGATGAACTTACACCAGGAAATCGGTAATCCGTCACCCTTTCTTTCATTTAAATAACACCGGCTAACACAAAGGTGCGATCTCGCATTCATATGGGGTTGGGAACCCTAGGAACTCCTTGGCCGAGTGAAGGCACTTGAAACCAAGTCCCGACCAGAGGATGGGCCTTCGAGGCCTGTAGGGGCCACACCTAGGACGCCCCGAACCTCGTATTAGGGTCATCACCCCTCTGTCAACCAGAAAGCACTGCTTAGTAACGTACACGTACTTGCAAAATGAATTTACTTTAAGTCTATACAGTGAGACCCTTCATTAGTGTTGAATAGAAAACCTTGAGACAATTGAAGGTTGTCGTCACCATCCGAGTGCTTAGTATGAAACATTACTGTTCCACACTAACCAGGGGACTTTCTGTAGATGGTGAAAAATGAGAGAGGGACAAGATTGTAAAAACACTCTCTAAATAGGCCTAACCTAAAGGCAATCGCCTATTCAGGCACATCTTCGTAGCTCAGAATGCAACCCGTTCTACGAGCTGAATAAACTCTCTATGAGTTCTCTCTTATAACCCCGGTGGAGAGAATGATATCATAGTGCAGTATTGATAATCTCACCAACACATTAAACCCATTAATCTGCTTCATGTCGACATCGCCACGAATTCCTCGGCATCAGAACCAGATCACTATATGGTACATGGTGAAGAGTTAACAGAGACGCATCCTCATGGATTTCCTCTTTATACGACTCAACGTTCGAGTCTTAATTAAAACCTCGGGAATATCGAAGTTCTAGGCCTGTCCAGGACTCCCTGAGAAGCATACAACAGCCTAAACAGGCTTAAACAGATCTCATCCTAAACTCAGGATGGTCTAACACACCATGGATAAACACGCCATGACTTCAAGTATGTTGTAGCGTAGACACGCACATCATAACCAAGACATAGCCAGCACGCACCAGCTGCAACAAAGTTGACCTTGGCCAGATGCCAAAGTCATAGCGCCACATAGCATGGCACCACGAACCATGAGCCATGACAAGGCTAGCGTTAAAGCGCTTTACAAGGTAGCCTTGGCCAAAGGCCAAGGCCATGGCGCCACAACGAGTTGGCCTTGGCCAGAGGCCAAGGCCGTGGCGCCATAAGTCATGGCGCCATGAATAACAGGGCTAGCGCTAAAGCGCTTTACAAAATAGCCTTGGCCAAAGGCCAAGGCCGTGGCGCCATGAATAACGGGATAGCGCTAAAGCGCTTTTGAGATTGCCTTGGACAAAGGCCAAGGCCGTAGCCCCTTTGGCTATGGCGCCACAAGCCAATGGCACTATGGACTCCTGGCCTTGGCCAAATAGCCAAAGCCACTCCTATACTCATGTCCTGGAGGCGCCACACTCTCGTTGGTCATGACAATTAGTCATACGACTCTACTCAGACTCAACTCAACTCAACTACGCAATATCTGCGTATCACTCGAGACATCAAAACATCACACGGGGGGATAACTTTAGGGGTATTGGTCTGGCGGTCTACGGAAGTTGAAAGAAACTGATAGAGATAGTGGACGGTTACGAGAAGATGGCGCGAGTGGACATGTTCTACACAACTCAGGCAGTTACGGAAACCAACCCATGTCCTCCACTCCTCCACTCTTCCACGACTTCCACCTTCTCTGTCGAGAGATCAGGGTGAGTTAAAAACTATAAATAGAGGCCTCCTCTATCCTCCAAGGCAAGAAGAAGATCATCCAGAAACAACCAGACATTCAGAACACCTGAATGAACCAGAGCCTCAGAGTAAACACGATTGAGCAACCAACATACTTCTAGCCTTGGAGATTTCTAGTCACTTTCACGACGGAAATCTTGAACTCTTACACCCAAAACACATCCTCAACCTGATCTCAAGTTTCTTCGTTGTTTCCCTCCCTAGATCAACCTCTATCCTCTATGTGACCGAAGCAAGACGTGAACGACCATTGACTTGGTTTAGGCTCGTCTTGTTCGACTTTGATCTCGAACACTACGAAAGTACCCAGAGACGGTGCATTGTTTTTCCAGGTAAAAACAGCCATAAACCATCAACTATTATACTGGAGATAGAGAGCGAAGAATATGGCATGATACTACAATTTCCCTTTTCAGGTACCGAAGAAAGGTAACACAGTATAAAAAAATGGATCAACATAAAATTGGAACAGATTTACAAAGCACAAAAACAAGAAATAGGGTGGGAGATATAAAGGCTCTGCGATATAAATTTGAAACAAACATAGCCGACATCTGGAACGAAGAAAGGATCAAACCATACAAATTCAGAAAAGGAGGAGGAAGTGAATGGGTATTGCGACATGGTCAGAAAATTTACGAAATCTGGGTAAGAGATATAGAGGGGTCGGTATACAGACACGAGGTATATTTTTCAACATATAATAGTACATTTTTTTGGTATATTTTTCAACATATAATAGACCTTTTGTTGTCTTCTTCATTATAAACTATACGTTATCCAATCCAATATTTAATCAACAGGACTACACAGAAGAGGGATTCAACTTGGCAATGGAAACATACCAACGATTTATAGACTTTCGACCAGTTGGATTTTCGGACCCAAGTTCAGATAGTCAAATGAGGTTCCAAGACCACACCTATTACAACGAAGACATCGTAAGGGTAAAGCTTCCAAAAGGAATAAACAGCACCGCCGTTCTTGGACAGTTGTTAAACAACACAAAGTTCAATGGAATGCCAAACCAAGAGATAAATCTAAGGATCGGCTTGACATTCACCATGCTCGAAGAAGGAAGAATAAAAAGAGAAGATTATATAGAAATAGAACCATACATGGAAACAGGCATTAAGCTTTCGGTGCTGGAGTTGTCAGAGGATTACATCAAGGCGGAGATCATCAGTGGGGATAACATGGGTCAGATGGCCAAAATAACGAGGCAACCGACATTTGACACAACGAAGAATTCTGCTTCGCTATGCTAAGAATAGAATTCCCTATTAGAGTGGACGCATAAGCTACTTAACTTTGTTATGCATGATAAACAGATGATTTAAACTGAAGGTAAATTTTACCTCAATCTCTTTAGTTTAAGATGAAGTTTTTAAAAAGTTTCCAGGCACGCATTTAAATTGTAAACTTTTGGTTAGCAATATCAAACCAAATGCAATACATGCGTTTCTTTTAGAACATGATGCGTAAATAGAGAAAACTTCCGGCCCAAAAAAATCAATAATCATGATATATGTCCAGGAATCGAATATAAGCAAAGTGTTCGCCCTCTGTCAAAATATATATGTCGTCCGCAATATCTCTCTGAAAATCACAAAGTTATTACTAATCAATAAATAATGCCTATAAGATTCTGAATACTCACCATGACATCAAGAGTTAAGTCCATGAGATACCCATCAAAACATGCTTATTATCTTCAAAGCGATCCATCTTGCTCTTTAAATAATCAAATCTCTCTTTGATAGCCCTTGAACTCTCCTGTTATATATCTTGGGTCTGATTAAAGGCATATTTACATTTGTGGATTTAAAATCGCATTAAGAATACAAGAGTTGGAATTTGACCTATTAAATATTGGCCAGAAGTAGCCTACAACGAATTATCACATCATTAGATAATGTAGGCTTCGATAACATTCCAAAGATCGACAAGAGGTTAAGCGCCGGCCGCAGGCCGGCGTGATACCTAGTAGATTTCATGCGCTAATGCAAAACGAAGATCTAATTACATTTTTAAAACGATGCAGTTTGAAATCCTGATGCTAATGTTTTGTGTGGCCCAAGTGATTGTTCAAAGCTGGTTTGTAGAATGATCATTCTCGCCAAAATATACCTTATTCGAGGATGAGCTATTGAAATTCTATGGATACCAATGTCATGGACCGTGTTAACGTATCGCGGGAGGCGAAGTAGTTAGTAACCAAAATGTTACTAGATCGGCAGTGTCTTATAATAGCAACACTAATTTCACCATCTACTGATTTGAGTTTCAAATGTTGATAATTGATAATTGAAATCTGTCACTATAAATTTGGCCGGAAATAAGTGTTTTCGGAAATAAATTTGAGTTTCATGTATGCATCTTTATCCCTCTTCTCTTCTTTTCTTTGTTTTGCTTTTATAGATACTAGATTTATGCCCGTGCTACGCACCGGGTATTTTTTTTCTCGTGATGTTTGTTGCATTGTTTCATAATGGTTTGGCTTTTTGTCTGATGTTTGCTATCATCATATACTCATGTATCTCATGTACCTCCGACCACATTGGATACTATTGCAACCTTCCACGCCTGTCCTTAATTAAGCCATTTTCATATGATTTTTTACCTCATATAACGCTCCAATGCCTCCTAGTCCCGTAACCAAGCCACCATTATATACTACTCATTTATCTCATATACCTCCGGCCACCATTGTATATTGTGGTGCCTCCTACTCATGTAGTTAAACCACCTTCCTATACTCCGTCACCTCATATAGCCGTTGTGAATCATTACAGTGCATAACTATATGTATGCTCCTTCAATAGTATGTTAATCTGCTACCGTATACCCATCTCATTATTTAATGTACTACATTGATTCTCCTTTGTGTATCTTGAATTATATAAAATCATCCACAAGGAATATGAAGGTACACCAAGCAATGAACATCCAAATGTAGAATTTCTTTCCTCTATCTTGTGGAAAAGGAAGATACGAATCCAACAGAGAAAGAATGAAGTCGTTCAGAGGTCGTATGAAGAAGTTATGATCAAACATGCGAGATAACCAACAAACGATTAGCCTGGGAAATTGGAAAAAATATGTCTGTCGATTATAGAACTCCACTTCATTCCTAGTCATAGATCATTTGCCCTTTTGATATCCCTTCAGCACGGATCGGCTCTCTTTATGTTTCTTTAACTCTCTCCAGCTCGTTCTAGATCATCTTGTATCGTCTTTGTATCGTCTTGGATCATCTTTGATCAACTTGATCCTGTAGGCCCGTTTGGATCGTATTAGATAATTTATCTCAGTGTATCCCATTTAATATGTTTTTCTTTTCTCTCAAGCACCTTAAATAGTAATACATGCTCATATTAAATAGATATGTTCTTTTCTATCTTTAAACCATAGACAGTAAATTGAAGGTGGCTCTAATATATGCCAACCTTTTAGGCACAAAATACTCCCTTTTAAGCATATCCGATGAATAATTGTCCTTACTCCGAGTAAATAATTTTTATATATGTAATGCATATAGTTATTATACATATTCCTGCTTAAGATTCCTGCATTTCTACCAATAAAGTTATACTGATGGATTCATATAAAGTTTTTGCAAAAGAGTCTTTTGCTTGTTAGCCACTGACCTGAGTATTTATTTCTTTCCTTTTTGCAAGGCAAATGGTTTGCAATTTTATTTTATTTTTGATGAAAGGAGATGACATTAAACTAAAGAACAACAGAAACAGAGTTTGAGTTACACATTTTTTTAAACCATAAAGCCCTGCTAGCAACATCTAGATTATAAGAGTTAAGATTAACTACCCTAAGTTTAACAAGTAGCTTAGCTAAATTGTCTGCTAGATTATTACAATTCCGATTGATATAGTAATAAGATGAACAGGTGAAATGGGAGTTGAGCTTTTTAGCCTCTAGAAGGTTGATTTCGCTTCTCCATTGCACAGAAAATTTGCTCATCTTCATGTAGTTAATGACATTTTGGTTGTCATTCAGGAAGCATAATTTGGATTTTCCTAAGCTTGTGCTCCATCTTGTTGTTTCTCGGCACGCTCTTGCTTCTGCATCTTCAGGGCTTGTACAGTAGCCTGAACCGCCTGCAAACCCAGCAATGTATCCAGAGTTAGAAACTTGTATCACACCATAAGCAAATTGTTTGGTTTCTTTAATAAATGAGGCGTCAAAGAAGATAAAATCTCTGTCATTTCCATCCTTGTTTTCTTCCCAATTATTAATCCTACAAAAGGGGTGTTTTTCCTGACAGCAGGAAAAACTTTTCTGGTTTGTGGTCTTTTTCTCCTTAAGCATCTTGAAAGTTGAATCCTTCATAATGACATTGCAGAGATCTCTTGGGTTTGGTTTAACAGAGTCAAATATGACTCTACACCTAAACTTCCATACGTGCCAGATGATATAAGCAATAAAGTCCATGTTGTTAGTATCCTTGAGCCATAGAAGACACCAGCTGTGAAAAGATATATTTTTTGCACTGTAAAAAACATGGTGAGCAGACAGATATCTCCAAACAGCTTCAGTGAACAAACATTTGTTGAAAAGATGGTCCACACTCTCTTTTCCACCTGAATTGCAGAGAGCACAGGAAGTATCTATTGTAATGTGTCTGCCTAATCTTTCTCTAACATACAAGCAATCATTTAAAGCTTTCCAGAGGAAATTTTTAACCCTGGGAATAACATCTAGGTGCCATATTTTAAACCAGCTAACTATGTTATTTCTATGGTTTCTATCACAGAGAAAATTATAGGCAGATTTAACTGAGGCATTACCGTCTTTGGTTCCAATCCACATTATTCTATCTTTCCTATCACTATTTGCAGGAACATGAATGGTACTGATAGACAATACTGAATCACTATCAAACAGGTTAGATATCATATTTTTTTTCCAATTTCTGTTAGAATCTAAAATATCTGAAACTCTAAGGTTTTCAGTAACAATCCGATCATGCTTTTTGACAGGTTTTTTACCATTTGGAAGCCAGTTATCATTCCATAAGTCAATGTCTCTACCATTATGAATGCACCAGCAGTGATTTTTTTTAATGACGTCTAGTCCTTTGCAAATGCTGGACCAGCCCATGACTTATTTGATTTTTTCTTGTACCTAATAGCTTCAGAGTTTGGAAAGTACTTAGATCTAAGAATTTTACTCCAGAGTTGTTCAGGGTTCTTAATAAGTCTCCAAGCTAATCTAGTGAGTAAAGCTAAGTTGAATTTATGTGGGTTTTTAAGACCTAGACCCCCATTGTTTTGCTGGTGCGGATAAAGTCCCAAGACTTTAGATACATGCTTCTCTTTCCCTCTTTCTTTTGCCACCAAAAGTCCCTTTGGAGATTTTCTAACCTATCCAGAGTTTTGTTGGGAAGCATGAAGCACATCATTTGGTACATAGGCATCGCACTAGTGACAGATCTGATTAGGGTGGTTCTACCAGCTTGGGAGAGCAACTTAGCCTTCCAGCCTTGAACTCTGTTATAGACTTTATCCAACAAGTTTTGATAGTTAAAACTTTTAGACCTATGGAAGAAAAGGGGGGTACCTAGATAAATGTCTGTTTTAGTAATTCTATTGACTTTAAGTATTCTAGCTAGTAGTTTACAATGTTTATTTTGGACCTTTTTACTGAAGTAAATGCCCGATTTTACTAAATATATTCAACAACTCAATCAAGTTCCTAGCCTGATGAATACTAGCAGCAGTGAAAAGAAAGGCATCATCAGCGAAAAACAGATGAGAAACAGAGGGGCTATTTCTGTTAACCTTAATACCACTAATGTTTTTTGTAGACTCAGCATGGTATAAAAGCTTAGAAAAAGCTTCCATGCAAATGATAAAGATAGATGGAGACAAAGGGTCTCCTTGTCTAATTCCCTAGTAGGAAAGAATTTTTCCCCAGGGGAGTTATTGACAAGAACCGAATAAGAAACCGAAGATAAGCATTCAAAAATGAGATCACAGAAATCATCTGAAAAGCCTAGTTTTCTAAAAACATGAATGATGAAATGCCATTCCATCCTATCAAAGGCTTTAGATAAGTCAAGTTTTATGGCCATGAGGCCGCTTTTCCTTTTAGTAGTTTTCATGGTATGTAAAACTTCATGCGCAACTATAATATTATATGTTATCTGCCTCTTGGGTATAAATGCTGATTGATTTGGGGATATTATCTTTTCTAATAATGGTTTAATTCTGTTGGCAATGATTTTAGAGACTACCTTATAAAGGGCATTACACAGACTAATTGGTCTAAAATCATTAGGGGTTTTAGGAGAGTTGGTCTTGGGAATCAGGGAGATGTAAGTATGATTACTATTTTTTTCTAGTTTTTTCTCTGTAAAAAACTTTTGCACCCAAGTTACAATGTCACATTTTAAGGTATTCCAGTGGTGTTTATAGAAACCTGGGGGGAACCCATCAGGGCCCGGTGCCCCCCAAGAATTCATCGTAAATAGGGCATTTTTAATTTCTAGTTCTTCAGGAATGGCATTTAATGAAGCATTATCACTGGCATCAATAACAGGAAAAATAATACTATCAAAAATAGGGTGGACATGATTGCTATCAGATAAAGCAATATGCTTGAAGTGATTAGTAATTAAAGCAGAAATTTCACTTTGGCCTTCAATCCAAAGGCCACTATCATCTCTGAGACTGTAAATTCTATTTATCCTTCTACGTTCAGATGCACATTGATGAAAAAACCTAGTATTATGATCGTATTCTTTAATCCATTGTTCCTTAACATGCTGACTCCAGTAGCTTTTTTCGATTTTATACCAAGATTCAAGTTCGTTGTGGAGGGTGTCTAGTCTGTTTTTAGTCACTTTGTTATACTGTTTTCTATTTCCTTTTTCGATTTCCTTTAGAATATTGGAAATATTTCTAAAAATATTTCCAAAGACAGATTTATTCCATTTTAAAAGTTCATACTTCAGGTTGTTCATGATAGATTCAAGTCTATTATCCTGAGTCTGAGATTTAGAAATGGAATTTTCAACAAGCTCATTATATTTTTCATGCTCTATCCAGCACTTCATGTATCTATAGGGTCTGTTATTATTCTCATTTTTAGGGATGGAGTCTAACATTATAGGGGAATGATCAGATCCAACCCTAGTAAGATGTCTGTTAATTGAAAGAGGGAACAGTTCAATCCATTTGTGATTGACTAAGACATGATCAATTCTTTCCTGTATGTTCTGTTCTGCCATTCTCTTGTTAGTCCAAGTGAAGGGGAGACCAGAAAAATTTAAATCTATGAGGCCTAGATTGTGAATGCAGCTATATATATAAGAGCAACTACTTGATGAACTGGAGTTACCTCCTTCTTTGTCATCTTTATGCATGATAAAATTCATGTCTCCTATCAAAGCCCAGGGGATATTTTGATCACTAAAGCTTGAAATAAAATCCCACTGTCTAACTCTAGTATTAGCATCCAAAGCACCATAGATAAAGGTGATATTCATGCTTAAATTATCTTTGTTAATACTAAAATTAAAAACATTTTCTCTAAAGGATATAAGCCTAGCTGCTACATTTTGAAACCAAGCAATTATGAATCCACCTGATCTACCAATGGAGGGAATCACTAACCAATCTTTGACTTTCATATTTCTAAGAATTTTTTCCATGTAAGGTATCTGAACTTTTGTCTCTGAGAGGAAGAGCATGTCAGTATTATTTGATTTGCATAAGTGTTTAAGATGGTCTTGTTTTAGTTGGGATCTCAGCCCTTGAAGGTTCCAAGATAAGACTTTAAAGTCAGAACCTATAGTCCTCTCATCATGAATGAATTGGAAATAAAATCTATGGTGGTTGAAAGGAAACAATGCTAAAATGAAACAGTCAAGAAAAAAGAATATTGCATGACAATTTTGAGAAATGAAGTATAACTTTAATCTCATGTGTAGGCTATTTAGAAAGATAATATAAGAAGCAAGGATGAAGGCAGGGATATATGAAACAAAGATGCATTCATGGATAGATATGGAAAGGAGATAGGAGAGTTGAAAGTTTACCTCATTGTTTTCGATAAGCAAGGAAACTCTTCCCTGAAGCTCAGTTCCAGGACCAGCTATTGTGAAATTAGGCCATGAATTGTCTCTTGTCATATCTCCAACTCTTTCAGTAAAGAAGTTGAGTTTCTCTTCAGACATATTGGTTGATGTAGCATACTCAATCATAGCTTGTTCATCAAGTAAGTCTTTGTGGATGACTTGAGGAACATTTTCATCTTCATTCAGAACCTTCTCGGCAACTTCAATCGGAATAGAGTTTTCGCAAACATCATTCCCATTTTCATCAATTTCCACCCAGCTACTTATCATGCTTTTTTTCCTCTCTTTCCCAATACTAATCTGGTTTCTTTCTTTCCCTAGGGAGACATACTGTCCCAACATTCTTGCCCAATCTGAGAACTTTTTCTTCTGTTTTTCAGCTTTTGTATCTCCTTTCACCGATCCGGCCTCATTAGCATTGAATGTTTTTCCTTTTCCTTCCTCATCTTTTCCAGCACCAGTTTCTTCAGTTATCTTCCCTTTTCCTTTAATAGCTTTCCTCAGCTCTTCAAGAGAGATGAGATCAGTCGTGTTGCTAGCATTAGAGGTGGGGATGGCTTTAGAAGAGACCGCATGCTGAATATTTTGGTCTCCAATAAGGGTTTCAGAGTTGTTGGAAGCAACAGGAGTGACCACTTGTGGTGAAGACGAGATTTCGATAGTAGCTCTCCCATGATTTTCTTCTTCAATCTCCATCCTCATCCTCTTCCTTCCATGATTTCTTTCTCTGTCTATTTCACTGTCGTAGATCCTCAGACCAGCTACTGCATTCTGAACTGTACTGATGATTCTGCTGCTTTGTACCCATCTTCTGTTCATGATGATGTTGATGGTTTCTTCATTCTGGATGGTGATTCTAGGGATATTTCTTCTTGCATATCTGAGATTAGCTTCACACTCGTCTCTTCTGTGATCTATGGTCCAGCACCTCTTGCATGTAGCGAATGGGAGTTTGTCGAAGAAGATCTTGACATTAATGGTTTCCTTGTCATTCCCATCGATTATAGTGATTTTAGTAATACTTTTCAATGGGATCAACAAGTTAACCAACACATGTGCTCTGTACGCACCATTTTCTTCGGCTATAGGACCAATCAGAGGTAGGACTTTTCCAATTTTTCCTGCCACCTTTCTAGCAATATCACCTCTTTCAACAAGGTCACTCCTAAGAGTGAACTTGATCCAGAAGTCATGAGTATTAAAATCTACACGATTGATATTATCATCTCCAGACCAAATCCTGAGATAACAATTTACCATGAACTCTGTTTGGGTTTGAGTAGATAGCAGTAGAAAAATCAGATTCCTGAGTAAACCTAAAGATGAAAACTTGAGGGTTTCTTGTTTTTCTAACTAGGATTCTTCCTACTGGTGACCAGTTTAAGTTTGAAGCATAAGTCATCTCACCAGCAGAGAGGCCTCTTGGATCATCATTCTCTAAGATTTCCTTGAAGAGTCTTGCCACTAATCTTGGATGTTTCCCTTTCTGAATAGCTAGAGTCGATATCCTGAGAAATTCAATGTAGTCTCGATAGGTACCAATTCTTAACTCAGCATCTTCCTGCATAAGATTTGATAAATGAGAAATGAAGGTGTTGGATGGAATATCAGACATGATGAATAGATTTTTGGAGTTCAGAGAATGCTTTTGTTGTGCAGAGTTTTGTGAAGCAGTGAGGTGCGTTTTAGTGTTGTATAAGTAGTAAGTGTTTGCATGCAGGAAATTGTAAAAAACTCTGGGTTCATGATGCCACTTGTAAGCAAACACCAGAGCACTATTACCATGCTGAGAGAATTTCTTAATGGGAAAATCTGATAAAGATTTGAAAATCTCTTTACCAGTTGAGCAAGAAATGCACAGTGCTAGAAAGACTAAAATATGCCGGGTAATGATTATTACTTGCAGAACACCATTTTGTTTTGTCTTCATGTTTTTGTTTAATTTTTTAAGGCGGTGCAAACTCCAAGTACTGTTCATGAATCGGAATAATTGACTCAGCACGGACTCAAGAACATACCCAATTTGTGTCTGACCTTGAAGAAGGAAATACCCAGATTTCATGTCTTCTCTGATGAAATTGACCTGTTCTTGCCTGAACTGAGCTTCAGCTCCAAGTATCCTTCCCTGGAAAACACAGAGAAGAACAAACAACAAACCTTTTAGGTAGTAATTAGTGAATTCCATATCGAGAGGAACCGAAAAGAAAAAACCCTAGAACAAGGAGAAACCTAAAATTTGAAAAAGATGCCGACAATTGAAAGAGAAAACAACGGATAATTAAGATGGGGTAAGGTAAGGGAGGACGGGAATAAGAAGATTGAGGAAGAAGAAGAGGAGCTAATTTAGATCATGGTGAGAGAAATAGAGGATTGAGTCGAGACCGATTTGATCGCCGGGTCACAGAGCAAAAAAGACCGATTTCTGCAGTTCTAGTCGATAACTTTTTTTCCACCAAATGGTTTGCAATTTACCATCTTAATTACATCCCTTGGAAGCCTCCACCAATCTTCCGAAGGCATCAAAGGCCCGGGTACGCTGGAGAATTGGGATTATATGGAGATAACGCAAATATCTATGAAACCTTTTTCCAAAATCTGGCCATTTTTAGCTCGAATGAAAATAGAATGTGTTACATGTACATGTATTACCTGATTACGTCATACAGTATGCCCGTAAAACAAATAGAGTCTTCTAGCAGCACCGGACTGGCTAAACAAAGGAGATAACGCATGGTAGTTGATTGCATCAACAGTTGTAGCATTTCAGAGTATGCCAAGACTGGTGATTCTTTATGACAGTATCGTTAAAAAGATATGGGAGGTTAACTCTGTGTGTCATACCCATAATTCGTCTTCTTAGTTTCTTAACAACAACAGTTATGCGACAGATCCATCACTAAGTGCTTGTGGAGTGTCCTATGATAAACAGTTTTATGCCATGATTCTTCAGTTAAATTGAGTTTGTTGAACCAATACCAAACAGATAATGTAATACTATCGAGAAAGATCATAAAATTTGAATCTTAAAACAATATAGAAATTAAGATTTTCAATCTCAAACAGCTACAAAGAGAGACCCAAATTCCCGAAGTCTTGAATCTTAAATATGGTAATGAAGAATCATCTTAACGACTGGTCTAAAGGTGGATTTCCAGTTCATGTTTACAGCTATTGCGCTCATATTAGATCTTGGATGGCATTTGTTCCTCTTTAGCTAAACTTTTATTACAGTGTCGGCGCATTTACTCTTTCGGGTGGCGAGTTCCTTTACAATTGTGGCGGTATCTACCTGATGGTTAAAATATGTGGATATTGACTTGATTCACAATAATGTAGGTATCCATCGAACGCATTTAGCAGCGTGCGGGCCGTTGGATTGGCCATGATGTTTCGATTCATCCCGTGCGGGATTTTCATTGTGTGCGGGAATCCATCAGGGCCATTGGATTGGCTCATCCAACGGCCCACGCGCTGCTAGATCTAGCAGTGCGAGAGCAAAATAATTTCTGTATCCATCTAGGCTCAAAATGCTTCAGCATCAATGAAGCTATTGAATCTGAGCAGTTGGAATGCCTTGCAGTTCTGGATGCTGTAACCTGGTCATACTGTAGGGGGTAAAACCCTTCGGAACACGTGTCTCGCATCCAGGAAGCCTAACCATGCCGAGAGGATTGACAGCGAGATCTTGGACCAGTCACACACGAACGAAGAGAAGACTCGGAAGGAAAGGATTCGGACCACGCCGAAGGACCGAAGCCCCAGAATCAACCTCGGAGAGAATAAACCGCCTTACTCGACAGGGACTGACACCACCACGATTGAGTCGCTTGTCTTTATTAGCTGTAAACCACCCAAGCTCGGTCTATTTAAGGCGAGCTTGGAAAACGTTGTAAGGGTTGGATTCTTTTTGGGTTGAGCCTAAGCAGCAAGAGAGAGATTAGGTCTGTTATCTCCTCTGGTTCCTTAGGGTTATATTCATGTAATCACAACATCGAAATACATACAAATCTTCTTATATTTTGCCTTTACTGTCATAATTTTGGTCTTTAATTACTGTTTTGAATACCTTCGGTATTGTTCTTGTGGTCTTCGCACCATTGAATCTCAACTAAACCACTGTATGTATGAGTAGATCTGATGGATATGGCTCCTTGAGTACCTATGCAGATTTTCTACTCGTACACATACAATCTTGGATACAGAGAAGTAATCTTGGAAAAGAATTATTAATGCTTAATCAAAGGATTATATATGGAGGAAATGTTCTAGTGTTTCATGGGAGCTCAGAGGAGTATAGGCGAAGACATCATTATTTAAGTGAGCACTGTTAACAACCTTAAAATAAAAGTTGGCGTTCCAGCACTAAGCACAATGCTACATGTATATAGTTCACGTTAAAGAATATAAGAGGAGCTAGATGCTCTTACCATCAACATCTCAGTTGTGTCTTGGAAGAATGTGGTATTGGTGAATTCGTGTCACAGATGCAATTATGGAAATGTTACAATAAGCAGCCTTTTTGATTGGCTACAAAATACCGACAAAGTTTGAAATGAGAAAGAAACAAAATTTTATTGAACAAACATGACACTCTAAATTAAGACATCCACAAAAGAGAAAGCTGATGGTCAGTCTTTGGGTCGGTCGGTGACGAATTTCTTCATCTGATTGTTGAATGCACGCCTATTATGTCTTCCTGCTAGTTTTTTTTTTTTTTTTTTGGATCGGCCTGCTAGTTGTCAGGCAGCAGTGTACTGGGCAAAATTCAAAACAACCTCTGTTCATATGATCTAGCAGACTGAACAGTGATATCTCGGGGTACTCAATAGCAATCACAACACTAACTATCTTCGTAAATAGCAAGACATATCCATGTGATTGTAAACCTTTGTTTATATCCCAATGACTGATTTCAAGATTAGTGAGTCAAAGTGAAAGGATAAGACAGAGAAGCGTACTTGTAGCGGTGTTGAGTTCAGCAGTAGTCACGGCTGGTTCTAACTATGAGAGGGGGAAAAGAACGTAAGGGAATTACTAAAGTGTAATGTATACCGAGTATAGGCAATAATGTAAACCCTTTTGAAATACGTCAGCAAGCATACGAATCCACTAACAAAAAACATCGGGAAGAGCTAACCAAACAATCCAAAAAAGAATAACTAAGTTCTTATTAATGGAACCAAATTATTCTCGATATTTAGAATGAATTAACATGTTCTCTGAGTTCTGACAGATATTTTGGGCTATACCAATGAGTACACCTACAAAGAACAGAACCACCATCATTAGCAACCAATCAAAATGGAGATTGATAACCACACTCACACACACAGAGAGAAAAAAAAACTCAGCGAAAACAACGAAATCAAAGATACCAAATTTCCATGGCATGGAATGGCTGTTCACAGTCGCGGCAATGATGTTTTCTTTTACGCCTCAATAGTTCCCGCAGATTAACCTTTATGGATTTATATGTTTTTAGTCAGAGCTATTCAAATTGTATTTTCTCAGATACCATATTTTCATGGCATTGAATGGTTGTCCATAGTCGCGACAATGATGTCTTTCTCTTACTGGATTTGTTCTTGGCGCGTCAAAGTTTTCGGTATTGTTTGGTCTTTTCTTTTCTGTATAGCATCAAACTCAGCAATAATGCTTAAGCATGTCCATGTCTTCGTGGCCTCTTTAATTTGCGGAGAATAGAAACATAATGGGGAGTTTCGAAGGAGTTCCCCAAGTGACTGTAGCTTAGAAAGTGTGGAAGATTTGCCAAGCAATTGGAGATGTTTCCTTCGCCTACCTATACACGGGAATGACCAAGATTCCAGCAGATATTCCAGAATTCCTTCAACAGCCAATGCTCTTGGACTATTAGAGTTGTAGAAAAGAAGCTATATTCCAGTAACCATTCCAGTACCAGCTGGGGTCGTGACAGAAAAGAAAAATTCCATCAACGTTGTCGATAGCTTCTTTAGTTGAGCTTTTGAAATGCAACCTCCTAATGCAAATCCTTCAAAGAATTGGTGGAGTGACAATGCAGCTTGTACATGGACTGTGTGATACTCCAAGCGATAAGTCTATTATCAGTGGATGTGATACAATTCCAAGTTCCAATATCTGTTCAAAATAATTGTAGTAAAAAAAGATGAAAAAAACGTAAGAGAAGGATTTTCGCAACTTTCGGTATCGTCTCTTAGCCTCTTAGGTAACCTAACTCAGGCATGGTTCTTCCCAGAGTTGAAACTAAAAAATAAAAATAAAATATAATTTTATTGATTAAATGAGATGATTTACATTGATAATCCATAGGGTATTTATAGTGATACCATAACTTAATATTCAAGAAATAATTGCTTGCAAATCAATTCATACTAAATATAATCTAATACTAAATATCTTCTGATACCAAATATTTCCATATAAATCATATACTCTAACACCCTCCCTCAATCTCATGGGGTTTGAAAAACCGCATGAGATTGGCCATTGAAATTGTTGATGAAGTGCGATGCCCAGAACGCCCGAAAAATAGAAAAGAAGCGCGTCGTCATAGTGAAATTAGGAAAACCGTACCGCCAACAAATTTAAATGGAACATAAAACGTCCGAGAAGTAGAAAAGAAGCGCGTCGCCATAAAGAAAATATCGATTAGGAGAACCGTACCGCCAAAAAATTTAGATGGAACATAAAAGAACCACTAGTAGCGAGATTCACAGAATCGTTGATGGAGCATATAAGAACCATCGATAAAAGAAAATTACCCTGCAAAATAGGGAAGAAAAAAGTTGACGAAGAATCGCGCAGTCGTAAAGAGAGAAAACAAATTGATTAGTAGAACCATCGGTCGGTAATTGGATCCACATAACCATTAAAAAGGAAAAAAATAGAGTAGTGTGTCGCAGCATCTCAACAAAGTATAATCTTCATATAGGGGTTAGATTTAAGATTTGACAAAAGAAAGATGAATGAAAACCTAATAAAAAAAAATAGTGCAGCGAAAGAAAGATCCGGTGGACGGTAGCATTGAAGGCTACCGCCGCCGGCTGGAGAAGAAAAGGAAGTGGGCAACAGGTCCGGATCGAACCTACTGATACCAAGTTAAAACTAAAAAATAAAAATATAATATAATTTTATTGATTGAATGAGATGGTTTACATTGATAATCCATAGGGTATTTATAGTGACACCATAACTTAATATTCAAGAAACAATTGCTTGCAAATCAATTCATACTAAATATAATCTAATACTAAATATTTTCTAATGCCAAATATTTCCATATAAACCATATACTCTAACAATTTTCGCAACTTTCGGTATCGTGTCTTAGCCTCTTAGGTAACCTAACTCAGGCATGGTTCTTCCCAGAGTTTTGTGCTACACATAAACCATACCTACTTGGTACGGATTTTATAAAGGATTCTGTTGTTCAATAGAGATACAGGTGTTTTCGTCGAAACACAAAACAAAATAAAACAGAATACTTACGATGTTAGTGGAACCATATCGGGAAGAATCGAAAATAAAACATTACTGTTGCCGATGTTTCTGTGTCTGGAATTATGAGAGGTGCAAAGAATCAAGCTAGGGTCTTTGAGTGGGAGCAAATCGTAAAGAAAAGAGGGGAATTCTTTTATATGACACTGCATAAATCTAATTTTAGGCGAAAATACCGAAACATGCCATGGGGTGCGTGTAAAAAGACAAAATAGGGGCCCGACTTAAAGTAGGTAACCTTTGTTTTTAACAGAGTTAGTTCAAGACATACTTGTCAAATATTAATTGGTCCAAATTTATCAATTAACTGAGTTAGGTAAAGTAGGTGTACATCACCAATATAGGTGATAGTTTAAAGAAGTGTAAACATGGTATAAGTATTTTTAAACCAATCATAAGAGGCCAAGTGTCCTCTTTAGAATGCCTGCACCATAGAAGCCCTTTCTCGGCCAATAGGAAGCGAGGATACCCTCACCATGCGACGTGGGAACTTTTATCACTTAGGCTTTTAAATCTTTAGATAGTTTAATTGGTTGTTTTAAGGGCCACATGAATTATTAGAGAGACCCCTCTAATGAGACAAAATAGAGATATTTGAGTAGTAAATAAAATCACCCCATATCCAAATTATGATTAATTAGTATTAATTTTTTTATTAACTTAGTTAATCTAGTTTAAGTTGTAATCTCTTCTCTCGATTTTTGCTATAGGGAAGAAACAACATTCTTATTAATCACTCCATGTTTTCACCACCACCACAGTCGGCAACAGGGCCGCCGCCGCCACCACATCCACCATCGTCACCACCATCGCTCCTCGCCGCAACTACCCTACTTGGAAAATACGTCTGGATTTTTCTAGCCGAAAGTGCTGTCATTTTTTGTTTCGTCTGGTTTAGTCCAACCGAAATATATACTTAACAAATCCCATAAATTCGTCCGGTTTATTCCATTTTCGTCTGGTTTAATACATTTTCGTCTAGGTTCGTCTGGCATAGCAACTTTTTGTTTCGGTTGGATTTTTTTATTTTTTACACTAAATTCGGATGGATTGGTTGTGGCAACTTATCTAACAAAATTCCGTCTGGATTATAGGCATGAAACCCAACCGAAACTTAATTTCGTCTGGATTTTGGTCAACAAATCCAAAGGAAACTAAATTTCGTATGGGTTTCATTTAATAATCCAGACGAAATAACTTCGATCCTGCAGGGATTTTGAAAAACGCAAAGCACCTGCCAATCCTTCAGAATTGATTTTAGAGGGGAAGAAAAAGATCACCGATCCTTCTCGGATCCTGCAGTTCGAGTAAACTAGTACTCTGTTTTTAAATCAACCCAGAAAATCATTGTACTGGTAGCAGTGGTGGTGGTGGAGGCGGCGACGGTGTTGGTAGCAGTGCTGATAATGGTGGTGGTGGAGGGTGTAGTAGTGCTGGTGGTGGAGATGATGGTGTTGAAACCCAGAGAAATACATGGTTTAGTTTTGTTTCTATGTTTTTTATAGATTAGGTTTTTATTAAGCATTAGGACACCCCTTATAACACACCCTAGAGTTGGAATAGTTTTTTGAGGTCTCTCTAATAATTCTGGTGGCCCCTAAAACATCCAATATAGTTTAGGCCAGGTTTAACAAGAAATTATAGGAAGTGGCCACTGGATGAGCTCTCTCTGTTCAACTTCAGACCACTCTTTTAGAGCTTCTCCAATGGTTGATTTTCAAGGATAAAAGTCTTGTGTCACATAAGATCCACAACGAAATTTGTAAAAAATCATCTCCAACCCATTGTTGTGAGGATGATGTGGCAAGAAAATATTTAGACATCCTCTAGGTTAACCTCGATGTAGACATTGTAGAGGTTCATGTAGAGGATGTCTTTCCATCCTAGTCATCTTTTTATACCTAAAAATAAATCTAATCTATTTATTTAAACAATAGTAGGAATACTCAATAGCTCAACCACATTGAAAGTTGAACAAAGCTCGAATATTAGAGCTCGAGGCCCCACCGCGGATTTTTCAACCAATCATAATTCGTCCGTGTGGGCCCCACGGCTAAGTAAAACGCACACCCCGATTTTGGGTGTTCACAACTCAGTTTCTTTTCCTTCGGCCTATTAACGTTTTTTTTCCACGCCCTAATTCTCTGCTGCGTCTTTCTTCTCCCTATTCTCCTTCTCTATTCTATTTGTTTCAGTTTGCCTTAGAGCATCCACAATGTAGAGCGTCTCAAATGCCAAATCCCATCTCATATTTGGCATTTATAAATGAGATTTTCCAAAAGAAGTGTAGTGGGCAGATGTTATAATATAGTAAAGCGGAGGTATGTTTTGCGCCCGAGGATAAACGCAGATTAATGATACGTTTCACTGACAGGCGAAACCACACAGTACGCCGCACCTTAGGCGCATAGCAGTAATGCGTTTCACTTTAGACGCATAATTGAAATGCGTGTTCTATTAGACGCAGATTAAGATTGCGTCTAAGTTTCAAACGGCTGTGAATATAGCGTTTGTTGTAACGCATAATTAAAATGCGTCTGAAGGACGGTCTTAAATCTTGCGCCTGTTGTGAGACGCACCCATATATAGGTTATGTAGCTTTAATCTAAGCCATTGATTTTCAAAAAAACCAACGGAATTTTGTTGAATTGTGTGGATGGGGTTTGTTGGAATCTTATTTGTTTTGTATCGGTTTGTTTAGATTCGCTGCTGCCATTATCTCATCCTGTAACTGTTACATTCTATCTATATTATTGTTTTCAATTTTCCCTATTATCATCCTACTATTTCCTTATCATTGTACTGTACCAAAAGATATGGTTTTGGTTATTTTTGTTCTTAAAAAATTTGGTTTTTTTCCTATAAATTAGATGTGTCTGAATAGGGAGTTTTAAAGAAACCATAAAATTTTTAAATGGATATGTATGGAAATTTTTCCGGTGACCAAGACATTAAATTGGTTTCCATTTTTTGCAGAATCTGGGACGCGCCTGCAACTCGCAACAACATAGATTATCCAAATTTCTGGCCGAGTGTGTTACGTGAATATTCTCGCATTGCCGGCGATGAACAAGTACGTACAGTCCCAGAAGTAAGAGCTCGGATAAAACATCTTCAGTGGAGGTGCAGACAATTTAGGAAGCATTATGGAGATACTATGAGACCTATTGTGATTAGCCCCGCTTTTATGTATGCTCTGCTAAGTGTTCCTGGTTATTTTTTTTTGGAGATGTTAACTATTTATGAGATGTTGGGTGATCGTATGTCTTGAGCCAAAGCGGATAACTGCGATCATACTACAAAAGTACTTAAATTTCATTTACTTTTAAATAAGTTTAATACATCCACTCATTCTACCACTGTGGTTTTATAATAAACCTTGTTTGAAAACGGCGAATGATTTTTGTTGATGTGTGCCATTGAAATTACAATTTTCATAATAACATAACCACAATAGTCGAATGAACGGATGTAATTTATTTTGGAGAATTAAAAGAAAATTAAGTAGTATTTACATACGATCACGAAGCATCTCATAAATAGTTAATTGCTCCATATAGAACTCTGGTGACTCGTTTAGAGCTAATAGAAAGGCTTCATTAACCTCTTCGTCTTTGATAGGAACTTCCAGAATTTTTTTGATTTGTCTGCACCTCCACTTAAGCGTCTTATCCTTCCTCTTAATTCTTGTGCAGTACGAACTTCTTCGTCATCGGCAGCAAGCGTATAATAACGTAACAAACTAGGCCAAAAATTTGGATAATCCATGTTGGAGTAAGTAAATTTTGAATCGCATATATGCCAGTAACAACGACCCAACTGAATGTCTAGCTCATGGGAAAATTCTCGAGCCATGATATGTTGTTTTGAAATTCTCTGTTTGTAAATAAGACCAAGCATTTGCTCACTCTAAATTTATAGAAGAAGTTAGGATTTTTTGATACAGTGCATTGATTTGGAAACAGTGCGAAGATAGGAAATTTTTAGGAAAAAACAACGAAAAAACCGGGACGCAACTGAATAGTGCGTCTCTTCCTTGGGGCGCATGGTGTATTCGCGTCTGACAGGAGACGTTAGCCTATATTACGCCTCATCTACCACACGTACCTGCAGCACGCGTTTGACGGTGAGGCGTACGTAAAAAACCCTAGCTTCTACTCTTTCGTTAACTTTCTTCCATGTTCTTCTATTGCCCCTCTTTCACAGATCACAGTTCAAACCAAATACAGATGCATTCAATCGAATTTTAACGCAAGATTATAGGATGCTACATCAAGAAACCCAAGAGGTGAAACACATCTACCTGTATTTTGATTGTTTTCTTTTTCAATTTCTCTAAATTGCTAAACCGATGAATAATTAGTAAAATTGGTAGGATGAACGAAAAATTTGTTCAATAACATGCAGTTTAGGGATTGAATTGAGGCAGAAATTCTGTTATTTAATCTTCCAAACTAAGGTAAACACATCCGAGTATGATTTTTGGAAATAATATTATG
>JAJJMA010301546.1:0-10087 GCA_023529015.1 Papaver nudicaule | reverse complement strand
TATTCAAGAACTAGTTAAGTTACGTAAAGGTTGGAAAGGTAGCAACGTACGGCTGCACTCGGTGTTGTAAGACCTAGTTGGCTCCAGTTATACAAGTTCCTTAAGTGGTTCTTCGTGTATAACTGAGGTAGATTCGAATTGGGCATTGCTTACTTGGTTTGCTTGTCAGCCCCGGTTCAAGAAGTAGATTTCCGTATGACCTGGATTTAACAATCCGAAGGAAGTCATCTTATGTATGGTAAACTGATAGAGGACAGTTACACCATACGTCAACAGTTTGGTTGAAAAGCCAGTATTGCTGACACAAGCCTTTGACAGCGGTCAAAGCAACTCCTAGGCCTGTAAAAGACGTCAGCTGGGGGAATCAAGTGCGTGACGATCTGTGGGGGATCTAGAGACGTAAGGAAGGCGACAGTAGCCAATTCGCTTGGAGGGCTTGAGTTGGTCTCTGCTACATCCCAGACCGAAGTCTTATAGTAGGCTAGTGTTTGTAGTCAGTTTGTACTGGGCGGTGTTCAAACTGGACGTGGTCCCGAGGTTTTTCTGCAAGGCAGTTTCCTCGTTAAAAAAACATTTGGTGTCTTGTGTGCTTTTACTTTCCGCATTATAACTCTGATTTATAATTAAAGCACCAAGTAGTACGTTATTGCATAACTGTCGAGTTGACTCCAAAGTACTCTTTGTCGAGGTCTAACAACTCTAGTTATAAGTTTGGATATTGATTTTTGAGATCGTCCAGACTTAAACCATAAGACTCACGAGCCAAAACGAAAAGTTGGTAGTATTTCGGTACCCCTCCTTTTTCACATCCAACCTTGGCCAAAGGCCAAGGACATGGCACCACACATTCATCCAGCCAAAACCATGGCGCTACATCCAAGGCCATAACGCCGTATCCACGTACACTTTACTAAAGGCTAAGCATAGGCCGCATCCACACACTCATGGCTATACAACATCGTTATGGCTGCATTTCTACACGAGATATCAAAACATCACACGGGGGGGATAACTTTTAGGGGTATTGGTCTGGCGGTCTACGACGGTTAGAAAGAAACTGATAGAGATGATGGACAGTTACGAGAAAGTGGTGCTGAATGGACACGTTCTACACAACTCAAGCAGTTACGGAACTTAACTCACGCCCTCCACTCTTCCACGACTTCCACCTTCTCTGTCGAGAGATCAGGGTGAGTTCAACACTATAAATAGAGGCTTCCTCTATCTTCCAACAAGAATATTCAGAACACTCAAGAACACCAAAGCCTCGGAGCACGAGCAACAACCAGATTCTGAGTAATTCAACACACTTCTAGCCTTGGAGATCTCTAGTCACTCTCACGACGGAGATCTTGAACTCTCACACCCAGAAACACACATCCTCAACCTGATCTCAAGTTTCTTTCACTTTTTCCCTCCCTAGACCAACCTCATCCTCTCTGTGACCGAAGCAAGACGTGAACGGCCATCGACTTGGTTTAGGCTCGTCTTGTTCGATTTTGATCTCGAGCACTACAAAAGTACCCAGAGACGGTACATATGTTTTTCAGGTAAAAACACATGCACGTCATGTTTCTATCCATTACCAAGTAAAAAAGTGCACATAATGAAAAAAATCTATGGCTCTGAGAACTACTACCCAAATACAGATTCAAACATCATCAAAACCAACACAAAATAAATCTGTTGAGACCACTATTTTGATTAATAGGTGATAAATAACCTGCATTCACCTAACTTAAAACATCAGAATCTTTTGACCAAAATCCAGTAAAATGCAAACACGGTATCGCACACACCTGATGATCAATATGAGCTCCTAATGGACAAATTCTATAAGGAGAGACAACAACCTTAACCTCTTCAACACCTCTTCCACTTGTTTTAGCAACCTTAACCTCTTAATCAGGTTTGCTTCAGTATTATCCTGCCACCGGACAACTGCATCCTGCGAAACAAAAACTATTAGAGCATACAACCTCCACACTCAGAGATGTACGTATGAAAACAGTCTTTCATCAAAGATATATCAAAATAACTAAATTCTACTAGGATAAATCAAAATAATCCATATAAATTTCAGATCGAAATGATAATCCAAACAAAAATATAAACCCTAAAAAAATCGTCCCAACCAGATGTGATGAAATACAATATCATAACTCAAAACCTTGATTCATAAACTGAAATTAAAGCCAAACCCATGATTTAGAACTCCATGAAATCCAACCAAAAAGCATATTACGAATTTTTTAGGAGATTTTTTCTATACAAGAGAAACTACACTCACAAAATCGAAAACAACAAAGTTCGAAGCTTATCTCGTTCAACTGATTTAAATTCGACCACAAAGAGTTTTTTTCCAGGGTTTATGAAGGATAATTAAATTTCTAGGGTTTGATAGGATAATTTCTAGGGTTTGATACAAGATTTAGGTTGTTAACAGATTGGGTTGGATATCTGAGAGATGGGTTTTCATTAATGAGGTGAGGGTGTAGGAAATAGCTTTTAATTTCTAGAAAATTTGGGTTTGAGCTCTGGGATCTCGCTCTATGAAAGAGCTCAGAGAAAGAAGAGAAGCAGAAGACGAGATGAAGAAATATTTGTGAGGGAGAAGAAAATAGAAAAAGAAAGGAAAAAATAGGTAAGTTAAAACTAAAAATATATTGCAATAGACAATTAAGCCCTCATTCATTTAATTTAAGTACCCGCGTTATCCTTTTTCTTTTATTTTTTTGTCGGTATACACATGTGTGCAACGGATATATCCGTTGCACATGAAAAAATCGAAGTGTTGCACAAGGCAGGATCTGGTGTAGTGTGAGAATCTTATTCTCCTCCCAGGTGGCGAGAAATTTCTCATTGGCTATGCGACTCTTCCTCATCTCCAAAAGAGTTCTTTTCCGCTCAACAACTTTATTCTTGTCGTTGGTGTCTTGTTTCTCCATAAACATATCAAAATTAAAACTTTTTTGAGTGTTTTCGGCATCCGCTGCTGCTATCTAGCCTTCTTGGATGCATTTCTACCCATAAACTTGGTTGGATTTTGAGCATTGGCATTCAGATAGGACTTGGGATCAACCGTGAACTGTCCAGGTTGGGGACCGGGGGTAGCAGATGGTCCGGAGGAAGTAGAACCCAGTCCAGAGGGGCAAAAAAAAGGTGATTCAAAGGGGCTCTCATTCTGGGTTTGGGAGTAAGGGGAAAACTCGGGGATCTCCATGTTACATGCCAAAATCTCTGGGTCAAACTTGGGTAACACCTTCAGGATGTAGAAGCTAGTCTCGAAGTGGAAAGGTTTACCAGTCTTGTGAATCCAGTCGGACCTGCACCTAAACTCAATATCCCTCTGACCCTCACCACTTTGCTTGTTTCGAGTGGCTTGGGTGATTGCAATGACATACAACGCAACCTCAGAAGTAATTACGCCAAAGCGACCAGAGAGGCTTCCAACAAACGAGACTTGGGGTTACCTGTCTCGCGTTGAAAATTGTCATGGATATTGCCCCAAAGGGTTTTGAACTTTTGCTGTACACCCTGAACCGAATCCTGAGTAGAGTAAACGTAACAACGAGAAATGTTCTCATCTTCATAAGTTGAGAACTTATCACCCCTTGGTTTTTTTGGCGTTGTGGCTTTCTTTCCTTTTCTGTTGGCATTCTGGGTATTCTGAGAGTTTTCCTGAGTAATAATAGTTCCATAGGCTGATTCCTGACTCTAATTTCCATAACGGGGATCCTGAGTAATCACTCCATATTGGGGGTTTGACTACTAATTCCAAAACGGGGATCCATGATCAAAAATACTGAGAAAGCTAGACAAGGATGAGCAAAAAACTCTCTGAGAGATTGTCAGGAGGAGGTGTGAGTTGAAATGGTTTTGAAAATGGAGTATTTATAGAGCTAGGAAACCTGGGCCGTTGGATGCATTTAATGCAGAATATATAGTTAACGTCGATCGAGGCTCATAATCCCGAGGTCGATAATCTGTTCATCGATGTCGATTTTCTCTCTCTCTCTCTCTGTCGAGACTATGTCTCTTGACCGAGGTTCTTAATATCGACCGCTAGTTTATATTACTGGCCCGTCAAACAGACAGATCTGGCGGTTTGCCTGCCCGTTTTTGATGTTTGCCCCTTCCACAGTGGGGCAAACAAGGTAAAACATAGTGTTTGCCTTCCCCATAGGAAGGGGCCTTACAAGTTTGCAGGAGTCTTCCATTGAACACCACCTGAGTCGTAGTGTAACCCTGAAAATGCCTATCTGAGATGTTTATAGGTGATAATACTTTGATTGTACACTTCGTTCTAACATGTTTCTAGACACCTCTATTTCTAAAGTTAAGTCAATAATTAAGATAACCTTTGAAAACAGTACAATAAGCAACCACATGTTTTGTAGTCGTGTCTTTTTAATATTAACAATTAATATATACTTGTTGCTATAATTATCGTGTATACAATTACAAAGACAGCTTGGTCTACCAACAGATTAACAAGTTTATCTACATGATGCAGACACAAAACAGACTACACAAATATCTTAATCTTCCTTTTTGGTAGCCTCAAAATGAACAAGAACAAGAACAAGTAAGAGCGTGCAGGCAATCCACATGGTCAATTAGTGCTAGGATTGTGCAACACGTGATACTTTGACTACAACATTGACGCGTACTTATTGACCATGTTGAAGTGGAAGCAGGTCGGAATCAGTTGGGCCCTTCCTACAAAGGGTGGTAAAAAAAAACTAGCTGGTAAGTCAGGTCATGTAGACATGGTAAATGTATACAGTAGAACACCAATAAAATAATCCATGATAAAATAATATTCATGCTGCAATAATAAATTCTTCCGATCCCGAATCGGAGCCAACATACTAAATTAATAATTCGATAAATTTATAAATTAATAATTTTTTGAAGTTGTATATAGGCCCATAAAATAATACTCCGTACTAAAATATGTAAAAAAAAATTACATTTATGATATTTTAGTAAAGATTGATTCAATTGATATCACATTGAATTTTATCGTGGATTTTCATTAACATTAGACTTCGATTTCTTGAAATTGACGTCACATCAAATTTTATTTTCGATTTTCATTAACATTAGAAGAGTTTTTTAGCGTTCTAGATTCATGATGCAATAGAAAATATATAAATTAATAATTAGTATTATATTATTGATTATTTAATATCACGATAATTTAAAAAATTATGCCGATCCCGATGCTATTATTTTATAGGGGTTATACTGTGTCTCCACTGGACAATTCTACATTCACCGTGTAAATTCCCGTGGAATGTCCCGTGAGGAGATCCTACGATGCTTGGGGATTTTCTCCCAACATTGGGATGGTGAAAAGCAGAAGTTGGATTCTCTGTCACACGATATATTTTACGGGATTTACTCCATGTCAACATAAAATTATCGATCTCTATTTAAGTAAACTGTCAAATTCTAAAATAATGTCATGTTTAGTGTAGCCTTTAGCAATTAAAGATTTTAGGTAAGTGTGTTTTGCAGTATTCATTATTCTTTTTATCCATTATATTTTTTTATTAGATCTTTAAATAAATATATAATTGTTATGAAAGCCTGATGTCATTTGGTGGCCCACCATTACACCGCCAAGAACTATCTAGACATTTCTAGATTTGCTGGACGACAAATCCGTTTGCGATAAACATTATCTCTACGGTAATAATACTCATCCTAGCAATGACATGTAATGGAACATGTGTCGCTCCCATGCCTAATATGACATGCGATTCTTGCCTATAAATTGGCTAAGGACTTTCGCGTTTTGTGTATGAAAAATCTTGAATGAACGTTAATAAAATGAACTCTTTTCATTCTCTAGCTCATGTTCTTTCATTTTCAGTATCTGTAGTGTATTTACCTACTTGAGTGTAATTGATGAGCCGATAAAATATCACACGTTATCAGCACGAGTTGCTCGAGGACAATAATCGACTTATTTAATTGGTGTTGTTACAGTGAACATATGCAGCTGAAGAGATACGAAGAGATTAATTCTCGCTCTCTATATTTTCTGTTAATCATATGAGTAGGCTTTGTTATTCTGTGATACTAATTGATTATCATTTCTGTTGTGAACAGAAAATCAATTTGTAATCGACGGTTGCTAGAGAGGCAAGTTGGTTGTTTTAGACTTGTAACAAGCCAGGGACAGTTGTTGTTTAATTCAACAAAAGGCGAATACTTAACCTGGACACACATCAAGGCATACCGTTGCTGTTAAGGCTATGGCTGAATCTTGATGGTTTCTTCATTGAAACTTATGAAGCTAACGAGACACAGAGAGTGGACTATGGCTTTATTAGCACTCTATCCTCTTTGTTTAATTATTACATCTATAGCCTTGATTTGAAATTATGTTTTGACTTGCTCGTTAATTTGTGGTCAGGTTAAAAGTGCAACTTGTCCGCCCAAACATATCAGACCTTAATTGTATCACACAACAGTCGTTTTCTTCTTAATTATGCGACTGTGTTGTTTGATAAATGTGAATTTGTGGTCTGGTTATGATCCTTAAATTAATTTGGTTACCATGTACTTTTGAGGTACGTACTCGGTACTACTTGTATCTGTTATACGATTTTTGGATGTAACCAAATGTTTGAGCTTGGCAGCGTTTATTATTTTCCTCGTTTAGCCGAATAATTGAAAGTTTTTCCGCGTCTTTGGATAGCGTAGAAATAATTTCCTTCGTTGTTTCACTACGGATTTTGTGGTATATAGTTTGGCTTGAATTTAGAGAGATATTTATGCCGTATAAAATGTTATTGCGAGCACTAAGGAGAGCCGCATGATTTTGCGCCCTTATATGCTTTTGTAAGCTTTGCGGTGTGTGCAATATATGCGTTTATAATTTGCTTGACGAGCTTTAAAAAGCTAGTGCGCTTATTGTGCATTTTGTATATGTTAGGGCATTGTCCGGTCAAACCCACTAGCGTTGGTATGTCAAGCTGGTTGTCAGTTTTAGGTGTCAAAACACAATTCTTGATTTACCCTACTAGAGTTTAGATTTCGGAATTGGGATATAGACTAAGTAGTAGAGACCTTGAAGACGAAGACTGTGAAGACAAAGAAGACATCAATTATTCTTCATCGACAAAAGGTTAGTAGGAGTTATGACTTTTATGAAAATTCTTCTATTCTACTTTCTCTATCTTTCGAAATAGTCGGTTACTTTAGTAGTGATATAATAGCGATTGAGATCGTGTTCTTGTCTACATGACCATGTGTTATGTTAGTGTTTGTTCCCGCAAATACCAAGGTTACAAGAATGCATGAGATAGATTTGATACCATTTGTCCATTGCAATGGTTTGCTTGCAAATCACTTGTTGGATATGGGTGAATCTAAAGGAGTACTCTTGAGCAAGAGTCTAGTGGATTACAGCTGAGGACGTTTAACACGTCTAAGTACTGGTTAAGCCCAGAACTTCCAGCGGGTCATGCTAAACCCTAATCTGAATGGTGGACGGTTCCCGAACCGTACGTGGAACAGAAACTCGGAATTTCTCCTGAGTTCCAAAGTGTCATTTTCTACGCGTACCTACGCGAACCTCAAAATCGATACTTTTGGTTGTGATTCAGATGGACGGTTTGCGAACCGTCCCAAGTGAATATTCTTCTGGATTTTCACTCGGGTTAAAATCTGAACTCCTTTATCTCTTAGTTGGACTTGTTTATCACGAAAATATCTTTTGTGGTCCATCTAACGATTCTCAATGTGTCAATAAGATAAAGATTATCTCTGGTCTGTTGGATCTCTATCTTGAAGTGTTTTTGAGCTAACAAAACACTTGGCAGATAAATGTTAAAAGATTTTCAATTGAGATAAATCTAGGTTACTTGGTTTGCAAGTTAGGGTTTCCTAAACTTGTGGGACATGAAACTAGTTGCTTCATTCCAAAGCAACCTATCTTATTGAGTGCTATAAATAGAGGTGTCTAAGGACGAATACCGCAAGCATCAAGCATACATGAAGGTCCTTAGGGAAGTGATCGTAAAACTCTTTTCACTTCGGTGAACGCTTGTTGTGGTATAGTCATCCTCTATTAGGTAGCAGTTCCTCACGGGATTTACCAACGACTATAAAGACTTCTCTTGAGAGTTGGGAAGCACAGGTAGGAGATTGAGACCTTAGTGGTTGAAATCGGAGTAACCTTTAACCTTGGTAACCTGATCACGTTCTTGTCTATTATACGGTCCTTCTCTTCTGATACAAGGCCATTCAAGAACTGATACGTTACACACAGGGTTTCAAAAGGAAGCAACGCACGGCTGCACTCGGTGTTGTAATACCTAGTTAGATCCAGTTGTATGAGTTTCTTAATTGATTCTTCGTGTACAACTGAGGTAGAGACAAGTTGGGCATAGTTTACTCGGTTTACTTGTTAGCCCCCGCTTGTAAGTAGATTTCCGTATGACCTGGAGCAATCCGAAGGAAGTCACTTTGTGTATGTCAAAATGATAGAGGACAGTTCAAACATACAGTCGATAATTGAGGTTGCAAAGTCGAAATTGTTGACACAAGCCTTTAACAGCGGTTAAAGCAACTCCTAGGCCTGTAAAGGACGTCAGCTAGGGGAATCAAGTGCGTGACGATCTGTGGGGGATCTAGAGACGTAAGGAGTGCGACAGTAGCCAGTTCGCTTGGAGGGTTGGAATTGGTCTTTGCTACATCCCAGACCGAAGTCTTATAGTAGGCTAGTGTTTGTATTCAGTTTGTACTGTGCGGTGTTCAGTCTGGACGAGGTCCCGAGGTTTTTCTACAAGTTGTAGTTTCCTCGTTAAAAAAATCTCTGGTGTCCTGTGTGCTTTACTTTCCGCATTATATTCTCTGATTATATAATTAAAGAAAACATAAGAAGTACGTTATTATAAACCTGATCGTTGTCCTCAATCCATCCCTTGGATTTACCAAGACCCTGTCTTGCGTTGGACTGATCCTTGTGATCCAAACTCAAGTTAACGGATCTAGATATTGATTTTTGAGATCGTCCAGATCTGACCATAAGTCTCACGAGCCCAAACGAAAAGTTGGTTGTATTTCGGTACCCCTGCTTTTTCAGTATATGTAGTAAAGGAAACAACGAAAGATGCGCATTTAAGTTGCGCCCTGTACATATACTACGTCGAGCGATAATGAATGCCGCATTTGTTCAAATGATATTCAGATTTAATATCATCTCTTCTCGTAGCCTAAGCTATTGCCGGAAATCGGTTGGTGAATTAATTAAATTTGCATCAGTACCGTATGCAAATAAGTCCATATTGAAAATTAATAGACACGACAAATGGGAAAGAAGCTATTGTGGTAGGCATATTTAAATATGGGAACCACAATAATATCGTACCACAGGAAGTGGGGAAATACGGGACGGTAGCGTTTATGCCATCTTCGAGCTTGATTGAGCTCCGCTATCGCTGTGACATAAAGAAAACGGTACGAGCACTTAAAGTGATGTTCATTGTTGTTGATCTCTATCAGTCGTCTTGGCAGGACTGGAACTGACATTGAGATATGATTTATGTTCACAAAATTCATTTGCAGTTTACTGTGGATTTTACATTGCAATGTAAATTCTTAAATTTAATCCAGCTGGCAGTAAACGAGAGAGAAAACCTGATCAGTCATCTCTCCTGGGTTGCATCTTATTGTTTCGACACCCAGTATCTAGCTTGATCGGTAATACTGTGGAACTGGAAGTTCTGCTGTTGAGACAGACCCGCCTGAGGTCAGGGGGAGCATCGTCGACGATATTGGCTCATTCCAATTGTGTCTCATCTAAATTCTCACACTGATAAGTGCCTGAGGTGTTGGAGATTACTCTGTTGCTAGGATTAACAAGAGTACGCTGCTAGATTCGGCATAAATCAAAGTCCTTGCAAGGCCTGCCATGGAATCACAGCGGTTATTTCGTCTACTAGCATAGACGAAAACCTCTTAAAGGAGGTGTGCCAATATAATCAGATAACGTCCATATTCTCTTTGGGTTATGAGTTGATATATCCTGACGAGGAACAATCCATAAAAGTTGCGTTGATATCTC
>JAJJMA010301523.1:0-13833 GCA_023529015.1 Papaver nudicaule | reverse complement strand
TGGCTATTGAGCCTTGTAAAATTTTGTTTGGCAATTTTGCCTCAGCGTATGGCTATTGAGCCTTGTAAAATTTTGTTTGGCAATTTTGCCTCAGCGCATTTGTCGCCGTATGCGAATAATTAAAATGACACAAGGATTTGTTAACGGGGTTCAGCGCATAAAGCAAACCTACATCCCCGGATCTTATTTGCTGCAAATTACAAAAGCTAATAAGACTTCTTGGGTATTATGCCCGCCCAAGACTTCGGATTTTTACATGTATTCTTATGGATAAAATCTCTTGATAAACTTGGCATTTCATGGATGCTCAAGTTCTTTTCCATGCTCATCAACTAACACATAAGCTCCACTACCCGCTACACGCTTGATAACATAAGGGCCTTCCCAAGTAGGTTCCAGCTTTTTACATCCTTTCTTCTTCTGATACGGCGGTACCTCTCTTAATACAAGGTCACCAGGCTGATAATCTCTTGGTACTACACGCTTATTATACTCCCTGGCCAGACGGCGATGGTAATTCTCCATATGAGTCAAAGCAATGAGCCGTTGTTCTTCCAAGTCGTCTAGTTTTGCCAAGATTAAGTCTGTATTGAGATTCTTCTCCCAAGCTTCGTGTTTTGTCGTTGGCAATATAACTTCTGATGGAAGTACCGCTTCTGCACCAAATGTGAGTAAAAAGGGAGATGCTCCAGTCGCCTCTCGAATTGTAGTTCTGTAAGTCCATAGGACATTGTGAAGATGCTCACACCACGCCTTCTTGTGTCCTTCAACTCCCTTTTTTAACCCCATTCCTACTGTTTTATTGGTGGCCTCCGCCTGCCCGTTTCTTTGAGGATAGATAGGAGTGGATTTTCCCAGTTTAACGCCGTATGTTGCCAGCAGGTTTTCAATATTCTCGCCGACCAATTCTTTCCCATTGTCAGTGCAGATTTCCGCCGGAACACCAAAACGACAGAATATATTTTCCCATATGAATGTAAACACTTCTTTTCCTGTTCTTTGTCTAAGTGCCTTAGCTTCACACCATTTGGTAAAATAATCTGTTGCCACAATGATATATTTGCGCTGTCCCGATCCTGGTGTTAGTGGTCCAATAATGTCAATCCCCCACTTGGCAAAGGGCCATGGGCTTAATACTGAATTCAGCGATACTGCTGGTGCCTTTATCTTATTTGCATACAGCTGACAATTCCTACACCGCTTAGCATATTCAGCGGAGTCACCATTCATCCAAGGCCAGTAATAGCCTTGCATTTTTACTTTTAGAGCCAGCGCCCTCTGCCCGCTGTGATTTCCGCAGTCTCCTTCATGAATTTCTTTTAACAGCTTCTTTCCTTCATCTCTTGATACGCATCGTAACAGTGGCCCGGCAAATGATCTTCTGTATAGGACGCCGTCTCTTAATTCATAATTTCTTGACCTGCTGATAACTTTATGTGCTAACAGCTTGTTTCCAGGAGTGGTGAGATGCTCCAAGTAATATCTGATAGGAACTCTCCAGTCTGTTTCCGCTGATTCTTCAATGTCTACCGCCAGAACTTCCTGTTGCCTTCTTCCTTCTATTGATGACATCTTTAATCTTTCAATTGCTATTGCCGGTACTTCTGGGTCCGCCATCATAGAGGAGATAAATGTCAGCGCATCAGCATGTCTGTTATCATTTCTACATATACGCCAGATCCAGTTTTTTGCAACACTTTGTTTTTCGGCTTTGCAACGTTTATAAACGTTGCTAAGAGAAAAACGTTGCTTTAAATTAAAAAAACGTTGCTTTAAATAACATTAATTATAAAAATAATTAAGTAATGCAAAAAACGTTGCTAAATACATGGGCTAATATGTCATTTTACTGGAAATTAGATTTCCATGGTTTATATTTCGATTTATCTCATTTCCTTCCTTTTTTAGTAGAAACTCAACTCTCCCCTTTTTCTCTCCATCTCATCTTCTTCACCCCAAATCTTGTTACTCATATTTCTCCTCTCTTTCTGTGTCTCTTGCTTCCATTACGACCTAATCTTACGCAAAACCCAATAGACTCTCGATAACTCCTAAATCAGAAATCCCTATCTGGTTTGATATCTAGGGTTTTCTGTTTTGCCCTAAAATTATTGGAATCCAGTATCTGTGTTGTAGATCAATTGAAGAAAACAAGTAAGGTTGTTGGTTTTGTCATTTCAAACATTTTGCTTATCAATTTCTTCAAGTTTTAGAGAGATTTAAAAAATCACTGAAACCTAGAAAGATCGATTAAGAGCTTGTTTATTTATGGTCAAACCTCAACTCATGAATCAAAAATAAACCCAACCCCCATCTGAAAATCGAAACCATATATCAATCCTAAAAGAAAACCCCTTTTTGCAACATTAGATCTAGTGGATTTGCTCCTGAATAAAAAAACCTTATCTCATGTTCGATACTGTTAAAGATTCCAATAAGAAGATTTCGTCTTGTATAGCCCCTAATGTTGTTATTGTTCTTTTCTCAGATCATTATCAAGTGTAAGGAGCAGGGATCTGATTTATATGTGCTTGAGGAAGGTTATTCATACTTTCCTGTGTTTAACTATTGCGGTTCTAGATAGAAGCGCAATGTTCTTGGGAGGTAGATTATCTATGATTTTTTTTTTTTGTTCAAATCCTCCACGGATAGTGTTTCTTGGTGCTACCAATTGGTACATTGTGTATCTATGTAATTTTGTTTATGAAATCATACTCTACTGCCATTATGCAGTTGCCATCAATATTTGTTGGAGAGTCTGTACTAGATTTGGTTATAATTGGTTGTGGCTTGACTGGTATTTCCATGTCTGCAGAAGCTGCTGCATTAGTCCTACAAGTGGGTCTTATTGGACCTGATCGGCCTTTTACAAACAATTATGGTGTCTGCGAGGATGGATTTCAAGGTAGTATATGCAACATTTCTCCCTTCAAATGGCATTCTGTATTTAATTTGATGATTTGAAGTTAATTCTTTATGGTTTGCATCTTGCGAAAGGATATATTGACCATGTTTGGAAGGATACAGTTGTACATCTTGACAGAGATGACCCAATTCGGAAGAAAGAGTTTATTGGCAGTTGTTACACGAAGAGTTGCTGATGGTGGATCTCTTGCTCATAACAACGTAAGTACTCCATCTTCATGTTTGTGCTATCTCTTTTGTACACAATTTCTAGTACTAGTTGTTTTTGCAATTTGGATTTAAATATGGTAGTACGTAGTGCCCAAGGTGATTATTTTCGGTGCAATTTCTTTAACTGTCGTTCCTATGGTGTAACATATGTCGATAAGAATAGAATAGAATACTCGAAACCAAGAGACAAGAGTTTATAAGAGTTTTTTTAGTGCAATTTCGGGTGCTGTACATATATTTGGGTTGAGGAAAGGTCAATGAAGGCAGCTGACCGTACCCAAGACTTCTTAAAATCAGTTCACCGTTATTGGAGCAATGATTTTTCATTATTTACTTCTGTTACTATTTCAGGCTAAATCTGTTATTGCTGATTTTGATTTCCCAATCAGGCATATTAAGGTGCATCGTTACTTCCAGCAAAGAGGGAAAGGAGGAAATCTGTGAATAATAATGTCTTTTAACTTCATGATTTTGCTGGAATTCTTTTTGTTAGATCTGGATATAAAGATTTTAATTGTTCTGCGCTGTCTTAATGATATTTGTCATGTGCAGAAAGAAGAGCTGCAGCCGCAATGATAACTGTCAGAGAATATGCGTCTTTTGTAGCCTCATTATGTGGTAAACTCAATACAGTATCAAGTGGATGGATTTCTGGATCCCTTGCCCTTCCTGCTGCAGGTTTGACTACAACTATAATTGTTGTACCTGTGTCTTGTATTACCTGGCCGACAGGTCCAAGAACCCTTGTGCCACTACAGAGTAAATGATTAACTTCTTTTTGCTATTATACTTGAGTGTTATTTCCTTTTTATGATGGGTATTTCTTTTTTAGCCGTACTAAGTATTAACATTGTTGTGTACATGCATTTTAGAGCCTAGTTTGCCTGGAGTTCCTGTGAGACGAGAAGTCAATCCCTCCGAATTACACCCTGAATCAGGGAGAAGAATCCTCACCATGCCTCATGCACAGGATGTGCGGGATGTTGGTTTGGGCGACTCATCAATTCTTTCAAAACCACCTGTACAAGTAGCGGTACCATTGGTCCAGGGTCGCGGAGGTTGGTTGCTGGAAGAGGATCCCAGTGTGGGACCTAGTAACCAAACGTTACGGCAAGTTCAGGATGCTGGTGCTTCAAATCCTGATAAAGTACGAGGTTATCATCGCAGTGTTGATAATTCCTTGCCCTCTGTCACTCTTCCTTCCCTACCTCAAGTAAAGAATGAACAGGTTAGTCTCGCACTAGTGCCTTGTAGATCACTGGTATTTACCTGTTAGTTTATAGGAGTATGAGTGATAGGGGAAAAACCACTTAGTTAAATATTTCTTATATGCAGGAGTTTTTGGGACATAAACGGCAGAAACGTAATGATCCATTGCCAAACGGCCCAAATCAGGCTTTGCCGTCAGGTATATAAAACGTTTCACTGATTAACAATTAAAATCTACTGTTTTTTGCCGCTTTGGGTCTCTTCTATGTTATTTAACAGGTAGATTGAAATACCTGCTCTAGCTCGTGTCTGGCTTTTATCAATATGTTTGCTTCTTGTTATACTCCTTTTCAGAACAAAATGGGATAAATCTGAATCATGTGTCCAGTATCACCAAAGAAAATGAAACTGGAAAAGTGTTTCCTCCCTCTATGCCTGTGGGAGTGCTGCAAGAAATTGGTCGTAGGTGTGGCTCTAAGGTATGTCATGCGGTCTAGACTTCAAATCCCACATATTTTTGAAATGTTTTTGTGTAATGTTGCTATTTTTCCCATGTAGGTTGACTACAAATTTGAATTAAGCACCAGTAAGGATCTGCAGATTTTCGTTGAGGTAGGCTAACCATTTCCTTACTCGTCAGAAGTTAAAAGTTTACGATTTTGTAAGTTTTAAAATATGGTTGAACTGTTGTACTATCTGGTCTTGGCTTCTAACAATCTGTATTGTTTCATGAATCTGATTCAGGTATTGTTCGGTGGTGAGAGGATGGGTGTTGGCAAGGGAGGAGAGGACCCCTGCCCTTGTTTTAGGTTTTAACATGCGACTGTCGCAACCTCGAGGTTTGATTAATGATTGCAGAATCGAAGATTATAGTATAAATTGCATTGCTTCCATAACTCCATTTATGCAGGTTAATTTTTTTTTTTTTTTACAAGCTTGGTATTTCCCCAGGTATACACACTCATATCCCTTTGGCTAAGCGTTTAGGATATGCCACCGAATAAGTTGTCTTTGGCTTTTGGGACTTGTAAATCCACTATTTTGATTGTGTTCTTTAGCTAACTCATGTCCTGTTGTTCATATTCTGATAGTCCTATAACTGATGTCAACTCTATGTTTTACAACGAATTTGTATGGTAATTTATTAGCAGAGAAAGGGCCTTGTGAATGTAAATTGATAGATGTCTGGTTCCATCATTAATGCAGGGAAAGAAGTTGCCATCCGTTATGGTACTGGAGCCACATCTGGTTACTTTAGCCAAGACTGTCAAAGTTGGTGATGTGGAAGTTCAGGTGAGGTTCAATGTACATATTCTTGGCTAGACCATTGTAATCTTAAAATGAATTGGCTGGGAAAAGAAAAGACAATTGGTTGGTGTCATAAAAACAATTTCCGTACTTAGCTTTTACTGCACTATGCATGAATTTTTTTTTACCAAAACTTGTAGAATGCTGCTCTCTCTTGGTTTCAGGTTCTTACCTCATCCAGTTTCGCCTCATATAGTAGAGAAGGAGATTGTAGTAGAGGATACAATTTATGTAAATAAGAACTCAAAGGAAAGCACAAAGGCAACAGAACTCAAAGGAAGACACAAAGGCAACAGGATAGTGCGGGGTCGGTATAGTTATTTCTAACTTTGTTGTTTTTCCGCACACTCCAATGAGTTTTGTACTTCTGTTTGCTCTTTGCTAAGTAAGCATTCTAGGCAGTATATGTAGCACTTCATTTACGTTGATTTCCTATGTATTTGGAATGAACATTATCTACTTTATAGTGTACACTGAAACTAAATTTCGAATGTTGTATAGTTTCTTTTAAGAAAACAAAATGGTTGTATATTCAAATATTATCGGGGCAGGTTTCATATAATTTGTGGATTCTGGAATTTTGGAAATACAAATATAAATTTTGTATTACATTTTTTTTAATTCTCAGTACATATTTAGCAACGTTTATAAATGTTGCCAGACCCAGTGACATGTGTCATACACCAAATATCGACACTTACGAAAACGTTGCTAAGAAAAGATAAAACGTTGCCGTAATTAATAACGGCAACGGTTTTAAACGTTGCCGTAATTGCATTATAGCAACGTTTATAAACGTTGCCGTAATTAATTACAGCAACGTTTATAAACGTTGCGAAAAAAGAGCAACGCCGTATTAGTAACGTTAATAAGCGTTGCCGAAATTCATAGCAACGCTTATTAACGTTGCTAAAGGGCCAAAATGGCGTAGTCTAAATTCGATGCCAATAATCTTGTTAGCGTATTCTCTTGCCAATTGTAACTATTGCTTCAGTGAACTATCATGTGCTTCATATCTGCCTAGGATCTGTCGAATGACCAGCTGGGAATCACTGGTTAAACGAATGTTGCTGATGTCCATCTCGATTATGAGTCTCATAGCATGTATTACCGCTTCGTATTCTGCCTCATTGTTTGTAGCCGGGAACTCTAATCTGAATGAGTGGACTATCCTTGAACCCTTTGGTGAGATAAAGACTATACCAATTCCTTTGCCCTCTTTATTAGCTGAGCCGTCAACATATACTTCCCACTGGTTTGGGTCTCTTTTCAGCAAGTCTGGGACTCCTTCATCTGGATCTTCCTTCTCCATGAATGGAATGTCTTCAGCTTCTTCTTCTTCTTCTTCTATGGGAAAATCTGCCAGGAAGTCGGCGATAACCTGTGACCTTTGAGCTATTCTTATTTCGAATTTGACGCCGTATTGATCTATCTGAGCATTCCATTTTGCAATACGCCCTGCTCTTTGAGAACTATGAAGAATGGCTTCGATGGGAGTTTTGGTGAGTACCGTTATGGGATGAGCATGAAAATATGGACGAAGTCTCCTAGTGGCGAAAACCAGAGCTAGTATTAATTGCTCTATCTTAGTATAATTTTTCTCAGCGGGCTGCAGAGTTCGACTAATATAGTAGATTGGTGTCTCTCCTCCTTTTGTCCGCACTAGAACTGCACTAACCGCTGATGATGTGGCCGCTAAGTAGACCCTCAATTCTTCTCCATGTTCTGGCGGCTGAATAGCTGGCAAGGTGGCTAAGTACTTCTTTATTCCCTAAAAGGCATCCTCATGATCTTTTGTCCAATTGAACTTCTCTCCTTTCTTCAGCATTTGGAAAAATAATTTGCACTTGTCAGAGAATCGAGATATAAATCTGTTAAGAGACGCCAATATGCCGTTTAAGCGCATAACATCTTTCAGGGTTACCGGCGAGGGCATTTCCAAAATGGCTTTAACTTTGGCTTGGTCTGCCTCTACTCCTTTCTTTGTGACAACATAACCCAAAAACTTTCCAGAGGTGACGCCGAATACACACTTCGCTGGGTTAATCTTCAGCTTGGTTACTCTCATGTGATCGAAAATTTCTTTCAAGTCTTGCACGTGATCTTCTTTTTCTTGCTCTTGACCAACATATCATCAACATAAACCTCCATAGTTTTACCTATCCATTTTTCGAACATATCTTGGGCCATCTTTTGATATGTAGCACCCGCATTCTTAAGACCAAATGGCATTCTTGTGTAACAAAATAAACCTTTAGTAGAGAAGAAAGCTGTGTGCCGTTGATCTTCTTCTGCCAGCGGTATCTGGTTATATCCAGAATAGCCGTCCATGAAAGATAGTAATTCATGCCCAGAAGTGGCATCGACAGTCTGATCTATGCTTGGTAACGGAAAGCTGTTCTTGGGACACGCCCTATTCAAGTCGCTGAAATCAATGCAAATTCTTACCCCTTTATTCTTCTTAGGAACCACCACCATATTAGCTATCCACTTCGGATATTGAACTGGTCTAATGATTCCTGACGCCCTCATCTTGTCAATCTCTGCTTCCACCGCCTCCTTGTACGCTGGTGCCAACTTCCTTGGACGCTGTTTGAATGGTCTGATCCTTGGATCTATATCCAACTTATGGCATGCAGTTTCTGGATCAATACCAGGCATCTCATTCATGCCCCAAGCAAAAACATCCACATATTCTTTTAGCAAAGCCTCTAGCTGCCGAGATTCTTCTTCATTCAATAAGGTACCAATTTTTACTATCTTAGGAGCATCTTCTTCACCTATGTTGATTTCCCTTGTAGGTTCTACCGCTGTGAAATGCAAATCTGGCTCACCCATAGGCGAAGGTTCCTTTAGTTGCTATAAAGGTGCCGCTGAAGGACTTGCTGTTGCCTCGCCCTCCACCACATAAAGAATGTATTTGTTGGGGTCGACGACTAGTGCAGCTATTTCTTTAGTCTTGGTTGCTTCTTTTGTCTGCTTCTTTTTCTCATTCAGCCTGATCTTTCGAGTTTCACGCATCTTGACGTCTACTTACATGCCTTTGCTATAGAAGAATCACCAATGTACTCTGCTACCCCTTCTGGAGTTGGGAATCGCAACCGTTGATGATAGGTCGAAGGCACTCCTTTGATGCTGTGCAACCATGGTCTGCCAAGGATTGCTGCATATGGCGAATCTACATCCACAACGCATAAAGTAGTATCCATGATCAAGGTCTCGCATGCAACAACCTTCATTTTCACTTCTCCTTTAGGCTTGGACGCTATCCCATTAAATCCATAGATGCTGTATGAAGAAGGAATTAATGACTCTACCGGTTCTTCTTTAGAATCCATAGCCTGGTATGCTGAATTGAAGAGAATATCAACAGAGCTTCCTGGATCTACCAGCACTCTTGGAACCTTGAATTTTCCTATTTGGATGGTAAGGACCAATGGATTCAAATGACTTCTTACCTCAGGTGATAGTTCTACCGCCGAAAAACTGACTGGCTTTTTCATCCATTCTAGCAGTGGGTTGTTCTTGACGGCGACACTGAAAATCTCTTTGCCATTGCTATCCCTCTTATGAATTCTTGACATTACATTATTATGAATTCATCTCTACTGATTGTTGAATGCACAATAGAGAAACAATTCAACTCTTTCAGATCACGCTGAACTTCAACTTCAAAAACTTCAGGCTTTGGCTGTACAACCTGGATTGGCTGAACCTCCAATGGTGGCGCTGGAGGTAACTCTAAGAAGTCTTGGAATCTTCCCATACGGATGAATCTATGTACTTCTCTTTGAACTCCTGTACAGTTTTCAGTTGTGTGGCCGTGGAATTGATGGTATTGGCAGTATTGGCTGGTGTTAGAAATAGGATTCATGGGATTTCCTCTATTAAAAGGATAGCGGATTTCATTCCTTGATGCTGAACTCTCTATCTGTCCCCATGCATCAGTATATGTGACACGTAGTTTTGGCAGTGTGGCGTCTTGGAAATCTGGGTATCCTGGCCTTCTGTCGCCGAATCTTCGATTGTCATTGTTGAATCTTCTGTCGCCATTCCCTTGTCGGCGGTTGTCGTATCCCCCTCTGTTGTCGCCGTAATTTCTTCTATCGTTGTTGGCGTATCTACCTCTATTATCATATCCTCCTCTATTGTCTTGATCATCTCTTCCTACGTAAGTGTCTCTCTTTCCTTGATTCCACTGCTGAGTGTTATTCTGCTGATATTGCTGTCGTTCTTGTGGCTGTTGATGTAGGACAACTGCCGCTGAGGGTGCTGCTGCTGTTGCTTCCAATTTTTTGTGCTCCTTTATAATCCATTCTTTTCTTGCTTCTTCTTGTTCTTCTGGCGACAAATTGTTAATAGAGTGAGCATGCTTTGCCCTTTCCTTCTTCTTCTTGCATTTCCTCATATATCAACCATTCATTTTGTCTAGCTCTCAATTCTCCTATATCTGCTACTGGAGTCCAATATAAAGATTGGAACATCTTATCTGTTGTTTCCATCGAGCTAATAAATGCTCGCATCTTTTCTTTGTCGGATACCGCCGATCCTACTTCACTACAAAGTTTCCTCCATCTCATAATATAACTTCTACATGTTTCCATAGGTCTTTTCTTATTGTTAAACAACTTTTCTGCCCCAGGGCGCACTCTCTTGTTTTGAATATAGTTTGCAATGAATTTCTCTTCCAACTGTGTATATTTTGCAATTGACTTTTCTCTTAGTCCGCCAAACCAAGCCAAGGCTTCATCCTTGAGAGCAGCGGCAAACGACATGCACATTATTGGATCTGAACCGGTCCATGCAGTTAAATCTCTCCTGTAGCTTTGTAAGTGTAATGTTGGATCTCCTGTACCGTCAAAGATTGATGTGAAAGTTGGCATACTAAACTTTCTGGACACATGACCATACGTAATTTCATCCACAAATGGTGTCTTTTTTGCCTCTAAGATTGCCTTCTTTAATTTATCGTCCTTTGGCTGACCTGTAACTTCTTCTATCTTCTTCTCCATACGGCGTAACCTCTTTGCAACATATTCTTGATAATCGTCCAATTTACCCGAGTCGGCGTAACTCTCCTCGCCATGATTAGATTTCCCAGTCTTCTTACTTCCTTCTTCTTTTTTCACTGTGGATGCCGCCACTTCTGGTCTTGTAGATCTGCTCTTTTGAGTTTTGTGCACTGTATGAGTTGAGCGACTTTTGCTACGAATTTCCATTAACTGCTTATGCTGCTGTGCCAATTGTAAGTTGCTCTGAAGGATAATGTCCATCTGTCTTTGCATCTGCAACTGCATCTGAGCTTGATTTATGGTGCTCTGTTCAAAGAACTTTTTTAACAATTCTTCGGTAGCACTGGTGGATCCTGCTTTTCCTTCTGACACTGTTATTGGCGCCGTTCTTGATGTTCCAACAGCTGCTACCATTCTACTGCTTCCTCCTACCTCCTTTGAAGTGTTGCCAGCTACTCTTGAGGGTAACCCATTAATGTTGAGGTTGTCACCTACTACCCTTGATAATCCTTCAACTGCATGAGACGTCTCGCCGGGAATCGTTGTTTCTTTGATGGTGCCGTCATCCACTGCTTTTCCTTTACTTTGCGCTGGAACTTCTTCTTCCTCATCTTCTTCTGGTATTCCATCCAAGTGTGTTATGTCTTGTATCAGAACAGGGCCAATAGCCGTTGTCTGCTGTTGAGGTACTGCTGTCTGCATTGCTGTTGTTTGTTGTGAAGGTACTGTTGTCTGCATTGCTGCTGTTTGCTGTTGTTCTGATGTCGGCGTTGTTGACTGTTGTTGCTGAATTGCCGGCTGTGGCGTTGTTGGCTGTTGACTTGTATTGCCGCTCAAGAAAAAATCATGTGCAAAACCTAGCGGTGGTACCGCTGAACTTCTCAAGTTATGCCGATTAGGAAGAGGTACAGACTGAGCGGGTATGGGAAATTTTGGAGCTTTACTTGTTGACGCCGTACTTCCTTTCCGCTTAGTCGCCATTTGGTATCCTGTGTAGAAAACAACAAAAGCACTTCCTGACAGTATTAAGCTAGCTTGACTGTTAGCAAATGCCAAATTCGTTAGTGGAGGTGGTTGAACAGTTTCTGATAAAGTAGGAAACAAACAAAATAGCTCAGAATTATAGCCGCGACATTTGCAGAGTATGACCTAATCTTGTCGGCAGTTGAAAAGAAAAACCCTAAGTTTGAAAACTCATGAAAACCCTAAAAACACTAAAGTTTGATAACCATATTCATGCCAAGGATCAAAATCTGTACGGCGTTAAACTTTTACTAATGACTGGTCATAACACTTTAATCCAAAAATCACACCATAACATGTAAAATAAGAGACATTTGCCAAGAATCGTATTCAACATGGTAATCTATCATCCTCCTAGACTCCTAAGGACGTATATGGATTTACCAAACAAGCAAGAGTTTTTATAACATCTAAACAGGAAGCCCTTATTACATGTTCAAGTAAAACAAAGAAAGAAAAAGGTTGAAATTCTAGCTTTTGCACCAACACCCTTAAGCTAAGAGGAAGAAATCATGTTACGTCTCTGTAAATGAGAAGAACCACATTTAAACATCACTATGAACACACTAATGGCGCCCAACACGCTTTAACAGGAAGATTTTAAAGATTAACAACATCAATACTTTTACAAACTTCTATAAAAGGAAGATTTTAGTAGGCTGACAAGCATATTTATGGTTAAAAAACCACCAGCAGCATATGCGCTGTTAAGACACCACTGATCATGTTAAAAACATTCAACCTTTCCTAATACAGGAGCCTTTTAAGGTTCAGCCTCCTTAAACAACAATAAACATACTTATGACTTCCATAAATGGAAAGCTTGAGCAACTATCAAACACAGCAGTATAATCAATACTTAAAAAACCTCATTACCACACAAAATAACTTTAAGTTCCATGAAAACAAGAAGAAAATTTTTGAGAAACACAGGTTCAGACCTCTTCTAGCGCCAAAATGTAGTTGGTAAAATCCCCGTAGTAGAGATTTTACCAATACACCCCTATTTAGACCACAAACACATCATAACATTCATACTTAGTATAAAACATCACAAGCGTATCAACAAACACCATAACATATATAAGAGATATAACTACCAATACAAAACATAAGAATAACATTAATGAAGAGAAATCAACACACATGAGTATAGATTATCATAAAACATAGATTATATATAAGAGATATAACTACCTTGCATCTCACCTTGCAAAGGATCTCTCTACAGCACACACAAGATCTTGCTATCAGTTTGGGCTATGGAGAGTAAGGAATTCTTCCTCTCAAATAGACCAAACCCTAACAATCACTTTTCCAACCCCTCTCTCAGTGGGCGTATTCAGCCTTATATAGGCGCTTACAAATAATGGAGTACAGCTAATACATACAAACCATTCTGACACTATTTGTCTTCTTTCTTACCGCCTTACCGCCGTGCTTCATTTACATTCTCAGCGCCTACTTTCCTTCCTTCAGCGTCCTTCCTCTACACTAGATAAGATCAATGACTCGGAATCCACTGAGTCAACAGGTCAACTCTGACAATTCGACCGTAGCTCAACCTTAAATGTTCAACCAACTTATTCAGCTTTTGTCGGAGTCATACCGCTGACACTATCTTGATGTATACCGCTGTCCCCAGATATTCTTCAACGTCCTTTCATTGTGAGAGATTACCGCTGACAAATACCGCTGTCATCTTCCTTCATTTCTTATGGATGCCCTCCTTAGTACAAATCTTTTCTTAAGTACCTTAAATTGGCCTAAGGCATTTTCTACACCTACATTTTGCCTCTTTCATCTTTAAAGACTTTAGTCGCTGAAGATGAAATTCTCTAACCGCCGAAAATGCCAGCACATTTTAGATATGCAAGATTTCCTCCACGTGTCTTTTCATGTCGCAATTTTAGGGTTTCACTTTTGACCTACCACCTGCTTAGCCGGTTGGAGCCTCTTACCTATAAATCCTTCTTCTTCCTCTTTTCCACTCCATTTCCCTTTCTTAACATTTTTCTTTCTTCTTTTCTCTCAGAAACCTTAAACCAAAACCCTAACCACCGCAAACCGTCGCTACTTCGTTGGAAACCACCCCTTTTCACCTCTTTTTCATCTTCTCTCAGTATATAACCTTCTCAAAGTTGTT
>JAJJMA010301517.1:0-24234 GCA_023529015.1 Papaver nudicaule | reverse complement strand
GGCCTATCATGTGCATGTTGTCCAGGTCGTAATTCATTTTGGATCTCCTCCCAATTAGGATTGCACGTTACGGTTAGAAAAAAAAGCTGGCTTACAATATTTTTGAACCAAATACATTGCATCGTGGAATCTCTGGTGCATATCACGTGGGATTCCCGTATAAGTAGGAGGCAGAATAATTCGGGAACCAAGATCACCTGCAAAGTAAGCACACAAACAATTTAAAACCATAGTTTTTAGGTGAAAGTTCACTCTATGTTAAATGCAAATACTCAACTGGCATTCTATAGATAAATGAAAAACTGATAAGGTATCATTTATAAATTGGATCAAGTATAAAGAGCATCTTTTATAATAACAACACCACCATTATCTCTTGCTTACCTGTATTCCCATCTACCGCGTCAAGAACGCCAGAGTACCATTCAGCTCGAAATATTTTCTGGTTATCTCGCACCCATCTCAATTGCATTGTGGAAATCTTTACATAGTTGTCGACCACGTACTGCTTTAGTAGTTTCCCGGCAAGTAATAAAACCGAGAATCGGTTTTCTCGAATCTAAACACATTTGGTAGTCTGTTAGAAAACATCTAATGAATCCGCTTTAAACCAAAGTAATTACTTACATAAAGTATATCAAATTTACCTGTAGCATATACGCGTAATATGCTCGAACACTTATCCTTCTTTCATTCTAAATAAAAATGGTCAAATCCCAACCAAAACTCCCATAAGGATGCAATAATGGATACTGTAGTGGATCGTAGAAACATGCGGTATCGGGAACATTCAGAAGTTGTCCTGATTCTGTTTGTATGATAATGTCCCTTGGAAGCACTTCAGTTGGATCTTCTCCCCCAACTAAGACGGCCGCCACTTGTGGTGATGTTGGCATGTTGTAATTCCGACGATATGTTGGTTGCTCTTTTATGTGAAACCGAACATCATGCAAATCATTACCTTGGCCGATCTGGCGAACAACACGCACATAGGGGTTATCTCTGTCTAATATTTTCTTCAAGATAGCAAGCACTTCTCTACTTAGTGGTTCTTCAGTCTGTAGTGGCTCTTGTTCCGGTTCTTTACCCTTGTTTTCTTTTGCAACAAACTGGTGTTCCTTCAATCGGTTTTCCAATTCATGTTCGGTGTCATAAATGTACATTTGAAGAAATCTTGGTCTATTGCTTGATTCTGGAATAAGACTACCAATCTTGTGGTACATAGTACCCTGAGCACGATGCGTGTTCACTCCCTTGTTGGAATTAGCCAACTCTTGATCAATATGCACCCCAATCGATGTGAAGGCAAATACATGGTTGTACTATCGTATATGCTTCCTGAAATGAGCTCCCTGTTCTGATTGTGCAGTATATAATTGCATGAGTTCGGGAGATACGGGCAGATCTGGCAGCTTAACTTTTCCATTCAAACAACAAAATTGATTAGTCTCATGCGGAAACAACTTAGCACCACAGTGGCTACATGATCTGATGCCAGTTATTTGCAGACGTGGAAGCGATTCTACGTCAACGGAACCCCTTGCACAATTATGAAAACCCCTGTTAGGCAATAAGGTCCTCTTTTTTCTATTTTTTCCACGTTTAGAGGGACCTAGACAATCAGAAAGCAATAATCATAAGAGCTCAAATATTTCGACTATCTAGAACCATATCTTACTAATGAACAGTTAGCAACATCGCGAGCTTGTGGTTTTGATCGAAATCCACTAATACAATATCCAACAGCAATATATTAACTAAACCATGTACCAACCATTTTAGATAGAAATTTTTGATCTAAAGCTTGACAAAAACATACCTTCCTGCATATCTTCATGGGGTTGAGTCTCATCCACATCGTCTTCCGGTCTGTTAACTTGTTGCTCATCAAACTCGAACATGTCTTCATATCTCATTCGAAGTGGAGCTACATTATTCACCAAAAAGTTCTATTAATAGGCACTTTTTAGATATAGTTGTATAAATAATCATTATATTTACAATTAAAGACTTCAAAATTTGTAAAGAATATCTCACCTCTATGATCTGGACCTAATTCCATATAACCATTGCTAACCTTCGCGTCGCAGTCCAAGATTCATTCCACGGCCTCAATGTAGAGATCAAGTACATATACAACCTAACTCTACCACCCGGAAATGAAGCTTAACTGAAGAACACCTGACCGTTGAAAGAGAGAGGGATCGTCTTCAGCAAAGATTCCACAGGCAAAATTTGACAGAAGATCAAAACCTCCCTAAAATATCTACTGGCTACAACCACCACCAAGAGGATCTTATGAATCATGTTGAGGAAAGGGGGAACAAAGAAAGATTAAGGAGCAACCATCACCAAGAGCCTGGAGCAAGTAATGGTAAGCTAAACAAGTAAATCAGATGCATTTGAAATAATTTTCACATGCTTTTGTTATGTTCATTGTTAAGTAGTTGATTGAGCTGAAACATATCCGTAAGTTTTTCATTCATAGTCCTTGAATAATCAACGAAATTTAACACCACATGCAGCTTATGAAATTCCTGCCACGATTCCAGTCAGTTTGATATTTGCGAGACTTATAAACAGTCTGCCCGATACAACGATACCTGCATCTTCTAATTTAAAACTTGATAGAGGTATGATGAGCTAAATTTTGTCAATTTACTATCTTGTAATACAAATCCAAGAGTTTTTTATTCTAAATTGGGCATATCTGGTACATAATATCATATTTATGTGCAGCAAATGAACATGTTTCTGCCCCAAGGCAAGAAAGTCTGACACGTCACAGTGAATGCGACCAGGCCAGGCAAGCACGTAAGAGTCCGAGATTCACTATGCAGAATCAACATAGAAAACAAGTACCTACACAAATTCACTCTGTTCGTAGTCAAAGTAGAGCCTCCAAGGAGAAGCGGAACCTTCCTTCAAGATCTACTATCCGAAACAGTTCAAACCAATTTGAATATGTTATGAATATTCTCTGGAATTTCACACGGGTTAAACTTCTGACATAGGTGACCCAAACTGTAACACCATCAACTTTAGCTTCATGACCCGGCCAAAAGGCTTATGTAGGTTCATAATGATCTTAATCCTAGGTATGGGTATAGTGAGATCAATATTCAGGATTGTTTCTATCCTCTTTAAGCTATTGGTGATGTTTGTAATATTTCAATTAGTTATAGGCAAATTACGCATCTGGAGAAAGTAAGTAGCGGAGATGAAACACTTATCTGGAACTGCTTTATACAACTCCCACTCTTCCACCAGAACAAGATACTGGCCAACATACCATGCTTTGTTCTGCAAGATGATGTCCTTTTCTTCTCGGCATTGCAAGGTTTCTTTAACAAAAAATTTGATATTTGTTGGATCCATCTTGACATAGGATATCGGATGCCAGCACTTTTTGATGAGGGTTTTGGTAAGAGGGAAAACATGTGAAGGATAGTATTTTAAGTGCCAAATATTGTGGCTTGTTTTGTTCTTGCATGAGAGATCCCATTTGATCAGTTAACGCTGTTATGTGAGGTTGTTTTTGGGTGTGATGGGTGGATCAACTTTGGGTATGGGGTCTTCTTTTTTGTTTTCTAATGGCGAAAAGCTTGCTTTTATCTGCTTTTCTTTTTTCTAAAATTTGAACTGCACTAGCTTCTAAGGATGATGGAGGAGGAAAAGGACTATAACTGGGAATATGTAGGGGTTGTGAAAAATCTTGATTCTTGTTTGCATGCATGTTATTCTTATCATTATTCTCACCTCGAAGAGACTGCGAATTGATAACTGAAGCAAGCGTTCTTGTTTGAGTGCGATTAATGTCAACTTCAGGAGTAATTGAGCTGAGTGGAGTATGCATGCAAGCATTAGCTGGATCTGGTGGTTGATTCGCCATTCGATGGAGGGAGAACTGAGATGATAGAGAAGGATTAAAGAAAAGATTATAGAGAATATGGAGCGGCTAAAGCTGCTAAAACTAATAAAAAAAATCGACAGCGTAGAGTTAATGACACGGAGAGTGGTGAGATAAAGGATTAGAGAAAGCACTGAACTAATCACGCTTGACTGCAACTCCAACAAGACACTTAAAAGTCGAAATCTAGGGGATTAATGGTGGGTATTGGGTGGTGATACTTAATAGCTGGACGCATGCAATGCAAATAAACTACTATTAATCAAGATCCTATGGGGAACTAATAGTTACCAAACATGCAGGCCAAATACTAGTTAGGTGATGAACAAATTTAGGATGAAGAAAGTGTTCCAGGTAGCCATTTTCGTAGGGAAGTTGCAGAGCTAGGAGGAGAGTGTATATTGCCTTTAGTATTGTCTTAGCAGAATTATTGGAAAGATTAACCAATAATCGAAATTATTAGTCTTCGCGGATGGAAATTCAACTTTAACAGTATGCATATGCTTTTCCACTGCCTCGAAGATATTGATCAAAATATGGTTAATTTTTTTCCGAAGTAGTGGTAGAACTCGTCGAGTTGCCTACCAAACTTAAGCTATAACATATATAAATAAATAAATAAATAAATAAAATAAAATAACAAATTTACCAGTACATTTTCATGATTGCACCAGATTTTTCTTCAACCTTCATGTAAGCTGTTGAGGCGACATTTATATCTCTTGTAGTAGGTGAAGAGGGTTTTCTTGGAGGAGAAAATTCCAAACACTTTGAGTAGTTGATACTTGACCCAACCATATTGTCACATATAAATGTAAGAGTCTCGTGTGACAAGAAAAAGTAAGCCAAAATATCAAAACTTATATGTGCAACATTAAATAACAAGTTACACATATTTGTGTAAAAAAAACATGTTTTTCGGTGGAGTTTGTATTCCACCACTTTTAAACTCATGATGAAGTTGAAGTTATTTATCATCACTCATACACAACTCAAGACATTGGTCGAACGGAGTCGAATATCCCTCACATAATATTCTACAGTAAGAACCAATCAAGCGGTGTGACACCTATAACAATATTAAATAATTAAATCTTACATAAAATTAAATACCATCATCCGAATATCTACTTATGAATACGAATAGATAAATAATTTAGTGTTTTTTTTTATACTAAAAGAAATTTCATTGATAGTTAAGAAAATACATGTCTATCATCTTCCTCAATCCATCCTACGATGTCTGGAGGGAAAGAGTTATAAAATTCAAATCCACATAGTTCTTCTCTTGCTTTCTTAGCTAAATTCTGAGCAAGATTATTACATGTTCTGTTTATAGATTTACAGAACCATAACTTAGAAATAGAAAATCTACTTTTAGTGTCTGAGATTAATCCTTGATTCATCCAGCGCACCTTTGATTCATCTCAATTGATGGATTTTATCGCATTGTCACAGTTAGCTTCAAAGATTACTTTCAGATACCCTCTTTCTTCAGCCCAGATTACAGCTTCCTTAAGTGTCAGACATTCCAAATATTAATCTCCCATTTCAGCATTCAATCATTGGCCAAAGTAATCTCCTTTTGCTCCTAAGCATTGACCTGCAGAATCACGAACAGTTAGTCTAATGCTTCCAACATTCAAATCCTCTATATATGAAGCATCAATATTGATCTTCACAAAGTCTGTATCTGGAGGTATCCAATCCTTTATCTGCAGACTAACAGGATTGTTAGTGTCATTCAGATTAGAAGCTTCATTACATTGCACAACCAGCATATGTATCCTAGCAATAGTACAACCACAGTAAGGTTTAGTTCCTTGGAAAATAAGAGCACATATGTCTTTCCATATCATCCAGCATGTGCTCATAAACCTGCATATAGTGATGTTATCAACAGCATAAGGCAAATTTAGAGTTGGAGAAGCATTACTAAGCCAGCTAATTACCCAAGCATGATAGCTTCCAAACATAATTTGGATATCATTAATACTGAAACCCATAGCCATCCAAATGGCTTTAGCATGACTACATTTAAAAAATATATGTGATGGTGTTTCAAGATAATGATTACAGAAACGGCAATGACTTTCTATCCCCTGTTTATGTCTAGCTAACCTATCTCTAGTTGAGAGAATTTGTTTCAGACTCCTCCAAATGAATAGCTGAACCCTATGTGGTATTTTAAGTTTCCAGAGATTTGGCCAGACTTCAGCAGGCAAAGTCTCATTATCCACAAATCTATTAACATCATTAGAGCATAGAGTGTTATAAGCACTCTTAACACTAAATTTTCCTCTTCTATCTGGCTTCCAAATCATAGCATCTTCACCAGTTTCTGTCACATACATTGCTAGAAATTTTTGATGCACTATCCTGAGTAAACAAGGAATTAATGAGATCAGCATTCCATGTTCTAGTTCCTGTAAAATAGAGTTCATATACTTTAGTAACCATATCAACACTAGATAAACCATTGAGAGGTTCAGGTGGGTTACTAAGACCTATAACCCAAATGTCTAGCCAAACATTGATTTTAGTTCCACATCTAACAGTCCAAGAAGTATAATGTTTATGTACTATTTTAAGACCTGAATGGATACTTCACCAAATCCATGAGCAATCTTCCTTTGGTTCTTCACCAACCTGAAAAAAACTATTAGTACCAGAATACTTTGCTTTTAGGACTCTGACCCACAGTGGGTCAGAGTCACTACAAGCTTTCCAAGCCAGTTTAGCTAACATTGCATCAGTAAACTTCTAGATCTCTGAATCCTAATCCTCCTAGATTTTTGGGTTTGCACATTTTCTCCCAAGCTAGTAAACACATACCACTATTATCCTTATGCCCCCACCAAAAATGAGTTTGAATGGAGTCAAGTTTGGAAATCAATGTTTTTGGTATCTTAAAACAGCCCATCTGGTTTTTAGGCATATCATTAAGAACATGCTTAACCATTGTAGATCTAGCTGTCTGATTCATTGATTTGCCTTTCCATGTTTTCAATCTAGTGCTAAAAGACTGCATGATAGGTTCTAAAAGCCTCTTGCTTTTTTCTACCTAGAAGTAGAGTAACTCCTAAATACTTATCAGATTCCTCCATTATACTCATATTGAGTTCTTTTGCTAAGTCATGTCTCCTAGAAGGACTTATGTTCTTACTAAAGTAAACACTGGATTTAACAAAGTTTAAGATCTGACCTGAATATTTTCCAAAATCATTGAGAGTGTCCAATATACCTCTTACATTATGCATGTCAGCTCTTGCAAAGATAAGAATATCATCTGCAAACATTAAATGGGAGATTGCAGGGCCACTCCTAGAAGCTTTAATACCAGAAAACACATGATTAGTTTTAGCATATGAAAAACTTTTAGAAAAATAATCCATGGCTAGGATGAACAGATAAGGTGATAATGGATCACCTTGTCTTAGTCCTCTTGTTGGACTGAATTTATTACAAGGGGAACCATTCAATAAAACAGAAATAGATGTTGTTGTAATGCATTGTTCAACTAGATTACAGAACATATTAGCGAATTCAAAATTTCTCAAAACCCTTCTAAAACATGACCACTATAATCTATCAAAAGCCTTAGAAATGTCTAGTTTAAGGACCATATAGTACCTCCATAACCTTTCTTATGTTTCATTGTATGTATTAGTTCATGAGCAATAATTATATTGTCATGAATAGCTTTTCCTGGTACAGCAGCCTGAAAGGGAGATATCAGATGCTTCAAGAAAGGTTTGATTCTATTAGAAAGGATTTTAGAGATTACCTTGTATGTGATATAGCATAGGCCAATAGGTCTAAAGTCTGCAAGACTCTTAGGGTTATCACACTTAGGAATTAATGATATGTTTTGTTAATGGCTCTAGGCATATGACCACTTTCAAAGAATTTTTGGACCAAATTGATAATATCATCACCAACAATAGACCAGTTAGCATTGTAAAATCCAGCTTGGAAACCATCAGGACCTGGTGAACTCCATGATGGCATATGCTTAATGGTTTGTCTAATTTCCTCACCTGTAGGAATTCTAGTTAAACTTACATTGTCTTCCCCTGTAATCAAAGAAGGAATAACATTGAAGACAGAATCAGAAAGTTCATGATTAGTGGTGGTACTATTAGATTTAAAATGATTAGTAAGAATATTACCAATTTCAATTCTAACATTATACCAAGCACCATTAGCATCACATATTGCATCTATATTCTTTCTATGCATTCTCCTATTTGCTAGAGTGTGAAAATATCTAGAGTTATTATCCATTTCAGAGATATATTTATCACCTGATTTCTGTTTATAGAATTCAGTTTGTATGTGATACTATTTGTCTAGTTCCTTGGTAAGAAAAACAATCTTATCATGCAGACAAGGTGAAGGTGTTTCCTTTTGAACTATCATAAGTTGATTTTGGAGTTTACTGATATTAGTACCAATATCACCAAATCCAACTCCATTCCACTGATCAAGTCTAACTCTAGTGTTTTGTTGTTTCTTTCCTAACTTGTGAGCAGGAACCATTCTCCTCAGTCTTCCAAGCAATTTTTGTTGATTACTAAACTTTTCATGCAACATCCAATTGATATAAAATTTGAAAGGTCTTCATAGTTTCCTAGGTATTGTTTTAGATAACAGCAGAATGGGACAATGATCTGAACCAGCTTGACTTAAATGCAACAATTTGGCCTGAAAGAAATGCAAACACCAATCATTATTGCCTAGAGCATAATCTATTCTAGCTTTCCTAGATCTTGTTTCATAAATGTTACTAGTCCATGTAAAATCCCTCCTTACATAGCCTATTCATGCCACATGCTTGAATTTTAATTTGAACATACTTATCATCATAATTGTTAGGGCATTGTCCGGTCAAACCCACTAGCGTTGGTATGTCAAGCTAGTTGTCAGTTTTAGGTGTCAAAACACAATCTTGATTTAGCCTACTAGAGTTTAGATTTCGGAATTGGGATATAGACAAAGTAGTAGAGACCTTTAAGACGAAGACTGTGAAGACAAATAATAAATCAATTATTCTCCATCGACAAAAGGTTAGTAGGAGTTATGACTTTTATGGAAATTCTTCTATTCTACTTATTCTATCTTTCGAAATAGTCGGCTTAGAGATACTAATAGCGATTGAGATCGTGTTCTTGTCTACATAACCATGTGTTATGTTGGTATTTGTCCCACAAATACTAAGGTTAATAGAATGCATGGGATATATTCGATACCATCTTTCCATAGCAATGCTTTGCTTGCAAATCACTTGTAGGATATGGGTGAATCTAAAGGAGTACTCTTGACCAAGAGTCCAGTGTATTATAGCTGAGGGCGTATAACACGTCTAAGTACTAGCCCAGCCCAGAACTTCCAGCGGATCCAGTTAAACCCTAATTCTGAGTAACGGCGGTTCCCGAACCGGTTCGTGAACAGTGACTCCGGAAATTTCTCCTGAGATCCAAACATCAATTTGTACACGTACATGTACGTGAACCGCAAATTCGATGTATCTGGCCGTAATTCAGAAGGGCGGTTCCTGAACCGTCCACGTGGATATTCTCTGGAATTTCACACGGGTTAAACTCTGACTTTATCTCTTATTGGACTTGATTATCACGAAAATATCTTCTATGGTCCATCTAACGATTCCCAATGAGTCAATAAGATAAAGATTATCTCTGGTATGTTGGATATCAATCTTGAAGTGTTTTTGAGCTAACAAAACACTTGGCAGATAAATGATAAAGATTTCCAATTGAGATAAATCTAGGTTACTTGGTTTGCAAGTTATGGTTTACCAAACTTGTTGGATAAGTAACTAGTTGCTTTATTCCTAAGCAACCTATCTTATTGAGTTTTATAAATAGAGTGTTTCAGGACGAAAAACCACAAGCATCAAGCATACGTGAAGCTTCTCTGTGGAATTGATTGTAAACTCTCTTCACTTAGGTGAAATATTGTTGTGGTATAGTCATCCTCTATTAGGTAGCAGTTCCTCTGTGGGATTTACTAACGACTATAAGGACTTCTCTTGAGAGTTGGGAAGCACAGGTAGGCGATAACGTGCCTCTGTGATTGTTATCATATTAACCTGTAACCTTGGTAACCTGATCACGTTCTTGTCTATTCTACGTTCCTTCTCTTCTGAAATAAGGTCATTCAAGAACTGATACGTTACACAAAGGTTTGAAAGGAAGCAACGCACGGCTGCACTCGGTGTTGTAGGACCTAGTTATCTCCAGTTGTATAAGTTTCTTAAGTGATTCTTTTTACAACTGAGGTAGAGACAAGTTGGGCATGGTTTACTCGGTTTACTTGTCAGCCTCCGCTTGTAAGTAGATTTCCGTATGACCTGGAGCAATACGAAGGAAGTCACTTTGTGTATGTCAAACTGATAGAGGACAGTTCAAACATACAGTTGATAATTAAGGTTGCAAAGCCGGAATTATTGACACAAGCCTTCAACAGTGGTTAAAGCAACTCCTAGGCATGTAAAGGAATACAGCTAGGGGAATCAAGTGCGTGATGATCTGTGGGGGATCTAGAGACGTAAGGAGAGCGACAATAGCCAGTTCGCTTGGAGGGCTAGAATTGGTCTCTGCTACATCCATACCGAAGTTTTATAATAGGCTAGTGTTTGTAGACAGTTTGTACTGTACGGTCACTAGTACACAAATGAGCATTTAAGACGGTTTTGTACAGTGTCCGTATGTATTCAGACACTTCCAAAAAAAATGGCCGGAGCGTGTCGAGTGTTGACGTGTTTTATATCCCTTATCGCTACTCTGGCTTAAGAGTGTCAGTATAAGGATTAACGGACATGGCCTTCCCAACCACCCGTCGCACAGTGATGGAAAATTTTCCCAATTCTAGTGGCAATACGGGTCTCATTAGACACTTGTAATCACTCAAACCGTCGTAAAGATCATCTAAAACACGCAATAATATCATTCTGAGTGTCAGTTGTATACCTTTCAGACTCCAGAAGTATTTTGAACCGTCGTAAAGATCATCTAAAACACGCAATAATATCATTCTGAGTGTCTGTTGTATACCTTTCAGACTCCATAAGTATTTTGAACCGTCGTAAAGATCATCTAAAACATGCAATAATATCATTCTTAGTGTCTGTTGTATACCTTTCAGACTCCAGAAGTATTTTGAACCGTCGTAAAGGTCATTTAAAACACGCGAAAATATCATTCTGAGTGTCCGTTGTTTACCTTTCAGACTCCTGGTACCATTCGAACCGTCGTAAAAATCGTTCATGGACACGCAAAATATAATTACAAGTGTCTGTTCGATACCTTTCAGTCTCTTGGTATCCATTTGGACCGTCGTAAAAATCATATAAACGACGCAACATATTAGTCCCAAGTGTCTGTCTGTACCTTTCAAACTCTTGGCGTCATTAATACCGCGGCTGCATATTGATAACAGACACGCGAGTGCAATATCCGAAGCAGGGTTCCACCGTACGATGTCAATAAACTGTTCTCTGATGATGGAACATCAGCCGTCCAGATACAAGCATTCTCAGCCGTCAGAAAAGATGCATTTTGCACCGTCCACGTGGTATTATCTGAGCCGTTATTTTCCTGGAAATATTTCGGATCTGGAGCCATACACGTGTCGCTAGATCTGCGGGAGATGATGGAATTTTAGCCGTTTAGATTGATACCTCTGTAACCATCCACGTGGCTGGGTAAACGGTTTTTTTGCCAGCTCCCGGGTCGGGTGATAAGAATGGTTATTTACCGACACCAGCCGACCCGGACGGGTCATCCAGGGGAATATTCATGCAATTAAATTTAATCTGGAAATTCATATTATTAATAATTTTTGTTTGTTTAACTCGGCTCTAGGAGTTTGCAAAAGAAAATATTACAGACCATGCATTTATCATCTTAAACACTAGTTCTTTAGTTTTTTGGATGGAGACTCCAAATGATGTTCTTCCGGTAGTGATAGCATCCTTGCTACGTTCCTCCTATTCTTTGGTTTGCCGTCTGGAGTTTGATATACCCTGCGAGCCCTAAGAGGCCTTTTCTTCTGTTGTGGAGTTTGATATACCCTGCGAGCCCTAAGAGACCTTTTCTTCTGTTGTGTTATCTCCATTGGATGTTTGAAACCTGCTATACGACTGTCTTCATGTTGACAGGCGCGACAGGCTTTTGATTGCTCCACATCCTGTGACTCATTCAGTAATTCCTGCGTCGAAGACAAGATATTATCGGCTCCTGGTCTCATCAGAGAAACTTCAGCTGTTTGCGTCTCAGGCATTACATCCAAGGAGACCCACTCTCTTGGCCAAGCAATGGCCTTTCCAAGTGCCTTCTCTAATATTTTAATACTTCCAGTCCGTACGGGTAAACGGTAGGTAGGCATTAATACTTCATCAATGAGGACTCTGTGGCAATCAACATCTTCATTTGTTGCAGGTAACACCTTTTTTCTCAGTAATTTGAATGCTCTACCTCGAGCAACAACATTTGGATTGGAACCTGACACTCCTGACCAGATCTTGCATTTTACACCCTGCGGAAATATGTGCAATATATAGGAACATCAACAATATTTATTCAAGTAATTGTACAAACAAAAAAAAAAAAACTTACCCCCATATTTGGCGCGGATTGAGATTCAGTACTCTGAGATTCCAACTGTGAGATTCAGTACTCTGAGATTCCAACTGTGAACCTTGTGCCTTTGTTGTCTCCTTGCGCTGCCCAGATTGAGACTCCTTTCTCTGAGATCCCCTTCCAGTTGGTAGAACATTTGCTCTTTTTATCTCCTTGATTTGCCCGGATTCAAATTCTTTTCTCTGAGATACCTTTGCATCAATATAGTAGTACGTGGTAAGTAATTTTCATGCAACATATATTCCGGAACCAAAATGGAATCCATCAGTCATGACTCAAGTGAAAACACAAATAAAATTATTTTCCCTCGACAAACGAGCCAAGCAACTAACCTTGGTACTGAAGATTATATGAGATTTTGGCCAGTCGACGAAAGCGCCGGTCGCTTCTCCCAGATTATCACAACCCATATCGGCTATGGGTAAACTGAGTTTCTCCTCTAACACTTCATCAACCTGCACTAAATTGCAAACAATCTTCTGCTCTTTTCCCCCACCAACCTGAACAGTTTGCACAGTTTCCCTTTCGATATAAGCCACACCTCTAGCAACAATTTTTTCCTTTTCTTCAGAATAAAGGCTGCATGGTATACCCTACAGATATACATGGCATATGAATAACATAAGAGAAAATACCAAAACAAAAAAAGATTAAAATGACTGGAAAAGAGAACATATATTAACTCTTCCAAATATGCCACTCTCAAATCCCTGATCTGGTACAAAAGATCTTCCTGTTTTCTTTTTTTGTGTACGTTCCCCAGTTTTCTTGAATGATTTTCCTGCTGGTATTGTCCTCTCGAGATGTGGATTTAAACGCTCCCCAGTATTGCATCGATCGGAACTGTTGCTCTGATCTGGAGATCCTTGTGAAAAGGATGGGAGACTTGCAGTATTATGCAGTACAGTAACCACAGCCCTCAGGCAAGTAATTACTTCAGTCAGTATATCAGCCATTAATCCTGCCTGCACCGCTACTTCCATTTCCCCAACTTCTTGATCCTGAAATGGTTTCGCTTTGATCTAGTAATTATGAAAAACATGTAAGGATGTACGGAAATACAGATAACGATACGTAGGAGCGACCATATGGATGAAGGTCCTACATCCCTTTCATCCCGCTAACAAGAGAAAATGTCGAGTAAACTAAGACTAAGGTTAAACACCAACAAATTTATCCATATGTTATTTTGCAATTTATCTGCGTAGAATTATCCCCCGAATCTACTAAAGTTCCCAAGTTATTAGGTAAGAGTACAAAACCCATTGGGACTGCATATATGAGACACAACTCTCCATTACTTGCAGACGGCTTAGCATGGAAAATAAACCCGAAGATCAATTGACCAGCCAGGGTTGACGATGCCAGATATATAGAGCGGTGTATAATAAGACAGTGGACTTACTAACCGGCGAAACAAGAAAAAAGAATAAAAAGTAAACCCAGGTTGACAGCAATCCATGACTAAACAAGTGAAACAACTCTTGAATACTAACATCTGATTATATGGTATCAAAAAAACAAAGCTTCTATGGCAATATATGTTGAAGAATGGAGTCTAAAGATTTTTAGTGCATTATGGGAAATCTGGAAGCAGAGATGCACATGTGTCAGATGAAGCCTAATGTTACTGAGACAATAAGAAAATTACAACTTTCAAATGAGATGAACAGTATATCCTTTTCAGTTTAATCTATCAAAAAATTATTTGCATAAAAGAAAACTAAAAAACACACACACACACACACAAAAAGATATAGTAACATCGTTTGTATTCAATCGTGAATAGGTTGCAGAAACAATACCATATGCCCTATTCCCATCGGTCCTGCCTTTCTAGACACTTAACCCTAGAACATCATTTTGATACACCAACCCTTATTGAAAACAGCCTATGATTATCAGATCTCTTCAAAGCAAAAAAAATAAAAAATAAAAAATAAACGGGTTATTTCCTTCAAAAGATATTAAAAGCAACAACATGCATAATACAAAATGAGATAAAACATTACTGATATTAAATCGAGAATGGGTTAAAGAGATTATACCAGTATAAGAACCAGCCAGAGAAGAGATGAATCCCTGTGAAGAAAACGAGTTAGGAGTAGACTTATGGTTTGAGAAAAAGATAAATCTAGTTTTAATAACCGAATGGAGATTAAAGTAAAACTTAACTTTAAAATGGAGCCAAAACAGGGCGGGAATCATCCCGCTCTCAGAATTTTCGTTTGATTTTCATACCGCCAAAAAAAAATTGGATTAAAATTTGGGGTGATTTTGATCTTCCGAGAAAGTTTCAAGATCTCGTGTAACCAATATGGTTAGTTTCCGCAAATAATTTAGAGAGAATATTGGGTAGTTATCTCCATTAAATTTGGGGAATTTGTTTCCCAGCATATTGATATACACTTCCCTAATATTTCTAACAATTTTCACTAAATTTAGGCAACAAATTAGGAGGATCCATAGGAATTTTGAATTTTTGGTTTGTAACCGCAAGACACCACCTTGTTTGATTCAAAAAAAAAAAAACCGCAAGACACCAAATAAAAAGAAAAAACCCGCAAGATATATGAAATGCAGAGACACACAGACAGGGCCCAATACTCATGAAGGAGAACATGTCATACATATTGGGCCAGAATCATGCACGCCCAAGTAATTGCTGAAAGTCGCAAAAGGGAGCCATCATAGAGGTTTGTGAAATGCGAGGGTCCTGAATCACTTGATCCGTGTCCATCGTAGTGTGTTAATGCAGAAGGTTGTCTCACTCAGGACAGAAGTTATAATTTTATCAAGGTTCTTCAGACAAGTATTGGAAGATTTCAAGTAACTCCAAGCATCGCTAGAAGTTGGTTTTCACTTTCAACTCCACAAAATCCACCACTGAAGTGTGTTTCTCTAAACACATTAGGTACTTCGGAGCGCCTATGGAGCTACCTCCAACTCCCGCACACCACACTACAAGGATACTGACATGCCAACCAATGCAAAGAACTAGAGAAGGCTATTTATATAGGGGCAATTGCACAAAATAGTCCTGTAACATGATATAATTACAAAACTAGTTTATAATTCACAAAGTACTTTCCATATATATTTCGTGACTTCCTTGTCCTCGAACTATCCGCGTAATCCCTAAACATATCCCAACATTATAGGTAATCCTCTCATTAATTCTATCTACCATTTCTCTGTGTGTAACTGCGGAACAATCTCCATTGAAGAGACGCAGAGAATGTAAAGATCGTGGGCCAGGGTTTGTGAAATCTCTCTGGCAAGGATCCCATTCAATCTCAGTTCCGTATTCGTACCCAAAATTGGTAGGTTGTTGTTACCAGATTCGTCAAAATTTGAGATGTAAACCTCCAACATCAATCTGATTGAACTATTGGTTTAATACACGATGCCGATGTAAACAAAAAACTTGAAACAAAACCAAAGCTGTTTCTGTTAATTGATGTTTTATTGAGATTCATGCTCAAAAATGCAGCTCTTTATTTCGGGTCATCAATCTCATCATTGCAATCATTTAGATCAGCACCCTCATCATTGAGGTTCATCTCGCTGTTAATGATGTTTCAATTAAGCTCAGGTTGCTGTTCCTGATGTTTAGTGAAGGGATTATTTCCTTTTATAAGACAGATGGACAAATCCAGTTGAATTTAGCTCTTCCCTCTGTTACACACTTTTTTATGGGCATAATCAACATCCTTTAATTTTTCCTTAACCAGTGCGTTAATATCTCGTCGCACAGATGTATATTCAACACCGCAGGAACAAAACAAGGAGAGTGCATATACGGTAGTATTAAGTTAAGAGCCGAAGGCTCGTACTCGGCTAGGGTCCCACATAATGCATGGGTCGCACCATGGTCTGTTGTAGACTACAAAAATAGTAGTGATAAGTTAAGATTTAGCCGGCTCAACATCGCAAGCCGCTCCAAAAACCACTGCTGGTTCGCACAAGCAAGGCATATCGGGTAGTACTTTTTGCAAAAATATATAAATACGTCGAACATGCATCTCACCTAAATCGCACATGGATCGCAATACAGAGGAGTAGTTTCTGCAATTCCTTGTAAACATGTGGGTGGACGAAACACTCGATCTTCATTGGTCAGTTGAAATAAGGAATGGTGTAGAGACTTAGGGGACCATCACTGTTTTGATTTGTGGGTCAAATATTATTTTGAGGGTGAAAACCTAAACACTAAAACGCTCGAATCAGTTCTTTCATCTGGTTCCTTGCTTCTATTCCCCAGCACAACTCTGTCTAAATTTTACTCGTTACCCCGAAGCATCCGAGATATAAATCCACAAAGCAGTGATAGTGAATGCGAGGATGAGGCTGGGAATAAAACCACCCCACCCACTCTAGAGATTAACTGGAAATGAGGATGGCATTAGAAGTTGCCTTGGAGGAGTTTCGGGAGGGAGAAGAGGATGGGGCTAAAGAAAATTTTGCTGTTGAGAGAGGTGATGTTAGAGAAGTCCTCTGCATCGTAAAATCAAACAATAATCCTTAAGAGTAGTTCTTGTTTCGTTGAAGGGTGTCGTTGAAGGGTGTTGGAGGATGGATAAGCACGGGGGAAGAAGGGGCCAGTGGCGAAAGATACTTCCTCATAGGTTACTATGTACGTGAACTCCACACAGGGTTCCTTACAGAGTAAGGTTTCAAGTGATTTTATTTAAGCTAATGACAAACTCCTTTCGGCTCACTCACACTGCAATTCTACTTACATTTAGGGTACTTGGCGGAGTTTCAAAAAAACTTAGTATGTACATGGAAACACCGTCTTTTTCTGCTTATAACAGTTTCAAAGGAGTATCTAGTGGCCTAGTGGTGGACTACTAACAGTTCATCCACCAGGCTACACATTTAATCGTAACCAAAACATATATGCAGGTGAGCGTTTGTCAGTATGCGGACCTTTGCAATCAGGTTACGATTACGTTGCAGTCTGATTGCAAGAGGAATATCTCATTTGGGTTATGTTCATATATTGACCTCTTTATGGACACCGGCCCTTTGCTGAGAAATGCAGAGTTTAAACAGGCGCTTTTATTTCACAAGATTTTTTGGAACAACTTCATATGGAACATCCTTCCGTTATCATGCCTTTGATCATAACCAACTACCAGTTATGGAAAAATAAAATACAAGTGAAAGTAGGTTTAACTAGCCTTTAATGTGTTAAGACTGTTAAGATACTTGTAACAAGTTTGCCTAAAGAAGTTTGACTAGAGACCATTATACCTGTTTCTTGTAAAGTTGAAGACCTTAAGTCTCCAATAAGTAGTGCAGACTATTTTTTGCACCTGTAAAGGTTATACCTCGGGGTCCAACCAATGCTCATCGTTACTTTACCATGGGGTAGTCTTTCATATCCAGTAAATGTCTCCTTGACTTTTACTTTACTGGTGTAATTAGTAGAGAGAGGAGGTTGGAGTAATTTTTCTGTGTTTCATTTCACATGATTTGGGTCCACTGTCAGCATACGGCTGTGATTTGATCTCCCAGAAATTGGCGCAATCCTGTTCGGCCGTTTCACTTTAGCTATGTTGATGCGGAGCATGCAGTGTAATTTTGTAGGCCTAGAGTACTAGGTGCCATAATTGTTTTGCAACTTCCGAGTGCGAGAGGGTGGTATGGAAACCTGTGCAACTTCATTTTCCACCACAATTTTTTTTCCAGCATAAATCTTAAAACAAGATTTTAATTCAGAGCATACCGATTTTCCTTCGGCATCAACGATGATGAAACCATTGGATGTGAATGTTCTTTTTGTGGATTCCTTTGGCTTTATCTACTGCATGCCAGACCGGAAGTATGAGGAATTGCCTCTCAACGATCCTCCATGGGTCCTTGCACAAAGGGATCTTGTCATGTGTGGTTGCCCTTTGAGTGCAAGACATGAAGGACCTGAAAAGCCCCCTGGTTTCACTGAACCAAGGAAAAAGAAACAGAAGGTGAAAGAAGAGCCCATTGATTTCATTGACAATATTGATCGTCATCAGGTAAGTAACTGCTGCTTCTGTGAACTTTGTGGTGATCAGAGACATTTTAATTTCTATGTTCCTGAAATCAATCCCCTGCAATCTATGCATTACCAAGTGTCTAGGCCACCCTCTAGGGATGGATTGCATCATTTTCCACTTGCAATTGTTGTACCCATGTATGCTGAAGTTAATGGTAGAAATGGTGTTATAGAGCATGTTGCTCTTAAGGGGTCTCCCACATACTTGCAGAGTACAGTGGTGGGTGTTAGAGAGCTTAAGGAGTATGAATTTACTCTTGAAAGGCACAGCCTTAGATCTTTCACCATAGATCACCCACACACTTGGCTTGTTCTTGCTGGTACTGGAAGTCAGGGGTTCAAAATTGTGAAACAGGGTAATGTGATGTATGGTGGTGGTGTTGATCATGTGCCCAGGAGGGTTGTGGGGGGTGAGCATATGGGTTTTATGGCCTCCTTGCCCGAGGGAGTTGAGCCAACATTGGATATTCCTTTCTTAGATTTTGATTTGGCCAATATGACTGAGATGAAAGGTCGATCATTTGTCATTTCCAATCCCATTCTTCAAGAACTTTTCACAGCACGTCCTGATACCTGGTATGTAGTTGTCGGCAAGGGAATAGATGGGTTTGTTGTAGCTTCTGAAGGAGATGTTGTTCATCCTGGTGGATGTTCTTTTGGGCCACAGCTCATAACAGGGGATATAAGAGAGGGTTATGTTGCTACTCCATTGGATGTGCCTGATGGTGCTGAATTGCCAAGCTATATTCTGACAACCAGGATGCAGACTTTCTATGGAAGTGGTAGTTATTTTGGTGGTACTTCTGCACGTGCGACGGAATTTACTCTTGGAAGGCACAGCCTTAGATCTTTCACCATAGATCACCCACACACTTGGCTTGTTCTTGCTGGTACTGGAAGTCAGGGGTTCAAAATTGTGAAACAGGGGGATGTGATGTATGGTGGTAGTGTTGATCATGTGCCCAGGAGGGTTGTGGGGGGTGAGCATATGGGTTTTATGGCCTCCTTGCCAGAGGGAGTTGAGCCAACATTGGATATTCCTTCATTAGATTTTGATTCGGCCAATATGACTGAGATGAAAGGTCGATCATTTGTCATTTCAAATCCCATTCTCCAAGAACTTTTCACAGCACGTCCTGATACCTGGTATGTAATTGTCGGCAAGGGAATAGATGGGTTGTTGTAGCTTCTAAAGGAGATGTTGTTCATCCTGGTGGATGTTCTTTTGGGCCACAGCTCATAACAGGGGATATAAGAGAGGGTTATGTTGCTACTCCATTGGATGTGCTTGATGGTGCTGAATTGCTAAGCTATATTCTGACAACCAGGATGCGGACTTTCTATGGAAGTGGTAGTTATTTTGGTGGTACTTCTGCACGTGTGACAGAAGAGAAAACTGCTAGTGGAACTGACATAACCAGGGCAATTGTGCCTTATGTACCCACACCACAGGTAAGTGACATCATAGTTTCTAATAACTATGGTAATGTAGTTGTTAATATAATTGTTAGGAGCTAAAAGTATAATCATGCTTGTGTATGATTTTAGTGCAGTAGGGGCTAAAAGTATGATCATGCTTGTGTATGATTTTAGTGCAGAAATTAATGTATATGAACTGCAATTGCAGGTATGGAAAGAGGTAGCAGTAGAACTCACCCAAGCTGGTCGTATGGAGGAGGTGCAGAGAAATCGGTTGCCAATGGAGTTGAGGAGATTGCAAGGGATTCAGCATTGGGGACATCCAGTTCCAGAGGATAATTCCACCATTCCAGCACCTATTTCCCAGAGAACGAGGAGCAAGCGACTGACCAAGAATGTGAATCAAATCTAAGCAACCAGCAGTTTCCATGATGGATTCTGCTAAATTTGAAGTTAGAAATCACCCGAAACTTCGAGGTTGATAGTTTGTATGTTGTTCAACCACATTTGAAGTTTGAATCGACACCTGAGATCCATATTTACCAGTTTCCATGATGTATCAGCTAAATTTGAAGTTATAACTCACCCGGAGCTTCTAGGTTAATAGTTCGTATCTCGGTCGACCGCATTTGAAATTCGAATCGCCACCAGAGCTCCATATTTACCAGTTTCCATGATGGATTCTGTTAAATTTGAAGTTAGAATCCACCCGGTGCTTCGAGGTTGATATTTCCATACTGTTCTACCACATTTGAAGTTCGAATCGACACCTGAGATCCATATTTACCAGTTCATGTGATGGATTCCGCTAAATTTGAAGTTAGAACTCACCTGGAGCTTCGAGATTGATAGTTCGGATGTCGTTCTACCACATTTGAAATTTGAATCGACACCTGAGCTCCATATTTACCAGTTTCAATGATTTTTTTTCCTGCTAAATTTGAAGTTAGAACCCACCCGGATCTTCTAGGTTGATAGTTTGTAGGTCGTTCTACCACATTTGAAATTCGAATCGACACATGAGCGTTATATTTACCAGTTCGTGATGGATTCTGCTAAATTTGAAGTTTGAACCCACCCGGAGCTTCGAGGTTGATGTTCGTATGTCGTTCCACCACATTTGAAGTTCAAATCGACACTGAGCTCCATATTTACTTAGTTTCCATGATTTTTCCAGCTAAATTTGAAGTTAGAACGCACCCGGATCTTCGAGGTCGATAGTATGTATGTCGTTCTACCACATTTGAATTTCAAATCGACACCTAAGCTCTATATTTACTAGTTTCCATGATGGATTCTGCTAAATTTAAAGTTAGAACTCACCTGGAGGTTCGAGGTTGATAATTCGTATGTCGTTCTACCACATTTGAAGTTCGAATAGACATCCGAGCTCATATTTACCAGTTTCCATTATGTATTATGCTAAATTTGAAGTTAGAACCCACCCGGATCTGCTAGGTCGATAGTTTGTATGTCGTTCTACCACATTTGAAATTCGAATCGACACATGAGCGTTAGATTTACCAGTTTTCGTGATGGATTCTGCTAAATTTGAAGTTAGAACCCACCCGGAGCTTCGAGGTTGATGTTTGCATGTCGTTCAATCACATTTGAAGTTCTAATAGACACATGAGCTCCATATTTACCAGTTTCCATGAGGTATTCTGCTAAATTTGAAGTTAGAACCCACCTGGACCTATGAGGTTGATCGTTCGTATGTCGTTTCTACCACATTTGAAGTTCGAGTCGACACATGAGCTTCATAATTACCATTTGCCTAATGATATCTTGTTTAACAACGTCTAATGGTAAGTCAAATTACTCGTCGAAACACCAAATCCATAGGTTATGTTCATATTTTGCTTAGTAACGTCTTGTGATAAGTCGAATTCTTCATCGATGCACCAAATCCATAGGTATTGTTCACCATAACCTATCAAAGTTCGTTAGATTATCACCCATTATTGATCCCCTAAGAGGATTCTTTGTCGGATCGAAGGTTGATAAGAAAAAACCGAATACACGAGCTTGAGTTAACACATAATCCGTATGACTATATAAACGGATTATCCACCGTTCATCAAACTTTTGAATCAATACCAGCCGTATAAAATCCTCTCAATCTCTACGAGGCATACAAACAAATTCTCCACCGTCCAGATCAGTCTAGATTCCTGCAAACTAATTCTTGACCGCCTATATCAGTCTGATCCGTATGAAGATTGCAAAGAGATTCTGAACCGTTAGATCTCTCTTCCTCATCCAACCGTCCACCAATCCCTTAACAAAACCCCAAACCCATATTCCCGTTCGATTCTTTTCTTCCTTTCTCCTTCACGGAACACCCATATTCCTACTGAACTTTAAATCTGTTTCAAATTGTTTTACTGTGAAAAACCGTAATTGTCTGCATTTTGTACACGTAGAATTTTGTTCGCTTTGTTCGGTTTTATTAACTTGTTATTTTTTTGTTTTTGTGTAGTGTTTGTTAGTATTAGAGAAGATTTCGGGGTATAAACTTGTTGAGTGTTAATTTGCAAGCTGGGGCAATTGAACAAGCTTAGCAATCAAATAGCTAGCTGGGATACCAGGTTTTGAAACGGGAACAAAAACATCTCTAATGCACCCTTTTCTCTCCTGTTGTTGTTGCCGCTGACGAGACTGAAAGGATCAGGTAAACCACGTAACTGAAGTTTGTCAAAAATGCTATGTGAACACCAGATATATACACCAACATTTTTACACCGGTATGTGACAAAATTTTGTTGGCTTATTACTAAAGTCGGGTAGGGTGAGAAGAGAATGAGCCAATGGTTGGGAAACACATAGTGGTGTAAATATTCGAACAAACCTTATATGTTTCTCTTTCTCAGTACGGTAATATGTGCGCATGGACCTCGACTACACATCACATAACTTTTTGTGTTTGCAAACGTTATCTATGGCTCATCATTGTGTTTTTTTCTTCCTCTCAGATGCTTGAACGGGATACACAGCGGGACGTGAGGGCGGTAGGTGTATCACAGCTGCTCAGATTATGGGATTCAAGAAAGCTGCCCCTCTCACTATTTTTTTTTTGAAGCAAAACCTTCTCATTATCCGAAAATGCTTCACGTCTCTCCCCTTAACCCCTTCGCCCGCCTCTTTAACAACCGCAATTTTATGGGGATAGGAATTTCTCAGCTTTGCCAGGTCAACGAGCTTGATGACAGCTTGCTTCTTTTTGCTTCATGTAAAATTTGATCACTGGTATGTTAAGCCGTGTGGTAGTTGTAATGAACTACTTCCACATGGCATATCTTTATTCCCAGATGACTTTAAGAGCATCTCCGATAGTGGGTGGAAAAATTCCTATGCGGAGGTCTTATTTTGACCTTTATTTTGAAAGGATTATGTGGATTAACCTTAAAACTAGAAAACTATCTCCAACCGTGGGTGTTATAACCTTTAGAATATCTTATGTGGATAAGATCTTAGCCATTTAATTTAATTTAGAATAATTATTAAAGGACAAAAAATATAATTGAGGGTCTTTCAGAAAGTCTAGTTAAGACTTTCTCTAACACCTTTTATAGTCCATGTCATCACCCTTAAACTCAAAAACCCCACTATTGGAGATTCTTTTTCAAGAATATTGGGTCTTCTTATGTGGCAACAAAAATTAAGACCTCCACCCACTGTTGGAGATGCTCTAAGAGGCATATTGTTCTTTTGGTGCAGCCGATGTAAATGTTCGTATATGGAAAGATTACATGACACGGCGTAGACAAACTCTTGTGCCTACGTTATCTTCGGTTCGGTTCAAGGTCATAAGCCAAGTGTGCGAAGCATGAATACTGTTGTGGACTGGCAGCAGCAATTATTTGATTTCGTCTCTTCAAGTGTCCGGGGTAAAGGAAGAAACCTAATTGCTTACATTTTGTTTTCCTTGCAATTCTTGGGCTGTCTTATAATCGTATGGATATCTGGTTAGTTGGGCCATCAAACAACGACATACTTCGGCACCACATGGAATGGAAGGGACCTTTTCCAAAAAAGATGCTTCAGCCTTCAGGGGATACCTCTAGAATCTCCAAAAGCAGTTGTTGTTACTTTTGAAGCACCTTCCTCCGACCTCCACTGTCAAATCTGGAGACATTTAGCCTCCTGGGCCCCTGGCCTGCTGGAAACCTAAATATGATGATTTATCAACACTATACCAT